>BLKR01001772.1:0-250567 GCA_011170035.1 Teleogryllus occipitalis
AAATGTATTTTTCGTAATAAAAACGTTCTAGAATTACAAAACGTCTGGAGAGTACCTTCGTGAAAGTTTAATTTCCAACATCGAATAATTACTTTACTTAACTTAATTACGTAACTTTGAATGAAGAGTTCAATATTAAAATGATGAAGAAGGAAGAATTGTACGCGGTCTGCGACCGTTTGCTTAAAGTATTGTCCCAGGGTCAGCATAGAATTGGTCGGAGGAAACCAAGGAAATCTCCGATTAGTACTCTAGGATTCTCTCCCAGGCCGTGGTCCTCTCACTACAACATTCTAGTTGATGTCGCTATTCCATCACCGCCGGGACACCTGCGTAGGTCCTGCCGTTCTTGGAAGCTACAGTTGTAAATTCTTTTAATTGAAGGAAGCCTATTTTGACCGCTTTTCCCCCAGGCCGGGCCATAGTGCATCCGAGGGCGAGAAGCCGTCATGTAAGCACGCTTTGGCCGCACAGCACCACAGCACGACGCCTGTTCCGCGGACGAGGCGAAACTGTCACGTACAACTTTCTCCCTGCGAAATGCGAAAAAAGAGGGCACACGAGTAACCCGCATTTTTCTTTATTTTTTTCCTCTCCGTCGTGTCGCAGGTTTTTGGGGTTCGTTTTTTGGACGCGCGCTTGCTAGTGTCGGGTGTAGGATCACGAGTTTGCTTGCGGGTGTTATGTGATCGGGTGGTGTTAAAAGAATGGTACGTGAGATTGAGTTCCTATCTCTTCTCCATATCTCTTGAAAGTTCTTCGCGGAAGCGACATGCCTCGTGAGGGGAATTTAAACTTCTGTTACTTCACTATTGATCTGTATCTGAGGAAAATGCTTCTGAAACGTACATGCCTTTAAGAGTTGAGTAAGAACATCAACAAACAGTGAAGCGGAATAATGAAGGGTCGTTTTATTTAAAATGATACTTCAGTGGAAATTTTGTGTGAATATGATATTTGTGAATAATTAGAAAAACAGAAGTCTTAGATCATTCTTAAGAAAATATGTTCAACAGATCACGAATATTTGGATGAATTAAAGAACATTCAACATACATTTGTAGAAAAGAGAAAATGGCTGAGGTCAGGTTTCGTTCAATGAAAAGAAAAATTACTCATAGCAGACACAATCGGAGCTGTCGGAAACAAAATGAATTCTGGGAGGATTCTACGGCAAAGATAACGTGGATGTTAGTACTCACAAATAAGTAATTAAATAAATAATTAAAGGGAGACGCTGGTAAAAATATATTTGGGGAAATTTTACATTGATAGCCCTTCACCATACTGAAATGATAAAATGGGATTTAATATATATCATTGCAAGTACGGAACGCTTAGTGTGCGATGAGTGGTGATTTGTTTTAGATTATAGCACCACTATCACAATGTGAAAACATCCGTTCCTTTCGCGAGATTCCCACTCGCAACCATATCGCAAGCCGTATCCAATGTATTCATGTACGCTAGTTAAGCCTGCGGAAAATCACAACTACTGAAATAAATTAATTATTATGGTGTGGCGTTTTTGTCAGTTGATGAATAAAACATGGTCTCGTTATAGTATTAATATAATACAAATATTACATGAAATGCTCAAAAAAGAGTTTTCCGGCAAATTGCTCTCATCTTTTCTATGAACGTGTCGGGTTTTAATGTCAGGTAGATGAACAATTTCATATCTCTTGTTGTTGTTGTTGTTTGCGGAATGAAATGTATATTACAAGGAAACTAATTGGCCGGGAGCCAACAAGAAAAACAACGTATGATAAGCTCGCCACAAAAATTTGTGAAAAATTAGCCAATGTTATGAAGAGTAGGGAAACGCAAGTATGGCGGACTGTAGGTATCGGCGTTGGGCTGCACAATTTTTTGAATGTGTGGAAACAAACTATGTCCTTGGGGCAATGAGTACACAGCTAATTCTCGTTGTATTGTGTTCGTTAGATAGCCAAAGTGTGAAGGAGTTGAATGCCATACCGATGTGGCGTCTCAAACTGTCCGCCATTTTCAATTCAAAGGGGCATGTTTTTACGCTCTCTTGGATTATCAGTTCAAAACTAATTTTTTGATCTAATGGTAGAAAATTCTGTGTCATTGCTAATGATGACCTTGCCATACCGTTTCGGCGTCTAATAGTAGCTGCTATACTGATTAAAATATGGGCTAATTTCTCAAAAGTATAGTAAAGTAAATTTTCAAAAGTAGAGTATTGTAAAGTACATTGATTTAATCACACGTGATTTTTTTTGCTGGCTGCCGGTCTATAAATTCTTTAATCAAATCGTCTAAATCTTCAGAAAAACAGCATCCGTTGCCTTCCGTCTCGAAGCCTCGGCGTCATCCACCGCCGCGAGGCAAGCTCCCACCGGGTCGACGTGTGGGCGAGTGATCGCCTTTTATCAGGAGCGCGAATCGGTTGCGGCGCGGCGCGGCGCGGGCGCCTCGTCGCACGCGGAAGAGGCGCGCGGTCGCAGGTCAACTCTCTCGGGCAACAGGCGACGCGCTCACGTGCGCCCGGGTACACGCCCCGCCGCACGCCCCCTCACGCTCCCCCCCCTCCCGCCCTCCCGCTCCCTCCCGCACCACCCCGCTTACTACGTCGCTTGTGTTGTACGTCGAAACTCATGGGCCGGAAAGCCCTGGGGGTAGTGTTCCGACGGTGCCGCTTATTTGACTTTTGCTACGTAGCTATTTCACAGAGAAGTTGCTCAGGGTGTAGCGCCCTGGTTTCGCATTCGGGAGGCCCGGTTTCAGTCCCCGTGCCGGCTGTCCGGACCGGGGTTTTCGTGGTTTCCCTGGGTCATCCAGGTGAATGCTGGATTGGTTTCTACTGAATGGTCGCGGACGCGAAACCGGCGTCGCTAGCCGAATTCGTTAACTATGTGAAGTTACAAAGATTAAGCGAATTCCAGACATCGCGGGTTTCTGGTTGGGTGATCGACTAGGAAACCCTGGATATAACGACGCCGTGACCAATTGCCCTTTACGGGACACATAATGGCTAAATACAAATACAAAGCTAGGTCGAATTCAAGCATTGTCCGAAGGAGCGTCCGGCTGCTCTGGTTGTTTGTATTTTGAGCTTTCAGCGATCGCTTTCAGACGAAGGCCGTAGAAGTACTTCAACAAACGGGACACGCACACGCACTTCCCTTCCACGTCCTTGGCCCTCATATTGCCTTATTCTCTTATTTACACTTGCATACACTGCACTATTACACGTCGTTGCTTTTCCGAAATATTTTTGTAACTCAGAAATATCAAAAACTGAGATTTTAAGTTAAATTGTTGCAAAAAAAAATTATGTGGAATAAGTCATTATCATTAACATTGTACCAATTCTCGCGTGGTAGCAGATGCATCGCTATTCCATTGAAGGATATAGCCATTTATTTTTATGGAATGATGGTCTAAAATTCATTTTTATAAAATCCATTTTCATCAATTAAGAAAATAAGAGTCATAAAAAGTTGTTTAACATTACTAAATAGAATCGATTTTATATCGAAATAGGAATCGAAATAGGATCCAAATGAAATTGCGGGGATTCATTGATTGATGGTTTCTGGTTCCGGGGCCGTCAACTACTACGGTCATTCGTCCCATAAGCGTAGTGCTCAAGAGGTGGCGGTGGTCTTCCCCGCTGTAGGGTGAGATCCGGCGCCGACCTACCCTCGGCTAGTGGGGTTTTCCCCAACCAGATATCTCCCATCAACGGGGCACGGCCCCAGCTGTGACAAGCTCTAAGCTCTCGACCGATCTCTCGGCATGTGTGGTAGAGTAGTGCATGTAAGGGTAAGAGTGAGTAAGTAAGGGGTGAGGATAGAGCAAGGAAGAGAAAGGAAAGATCGCGCGCGGTCCGAGGTCCGTTTGTTAGTGTACTGCTGTGGCCATTCGCATGGTATTGATCGAATAAAACACAGAAAACTACCGATCAGAGCAGCCGGCCGCTAGAATTCTCCTACAGACAGTGACTGATTTCGACCTAGCAGACAAGCTAATGTCGAAAATTCTGGGCCTTCGGGAGTGGAACACTAGAAACTCCCGGTCAAAGGCACTGCAGTAACATCAGTTGATGCCCTGAGCCACCTCTCTCGGTACCCACCGAGGACACACGCCGTATTTCGCCCGTGAAGCAGGAAACCGCGAAGTGGGTTAGGGTTGCTGTGCCCTTTGGCGCTTCCCCTCCCAGGCGGTGGGAAAGAAGAAACCTCCCCGTGAGCGGCCACGCGTGAACCCCGGCGCCACATGCGCCCTCGTGGCATTATGCGCTGATGAACGGCGACGGACGCGCGAGCCAAGGGCCGTTTCCACTCGCAGATCCCCACCCGCTATCCCGCCCGCCTCCTATTGGTAAAAGTTGATTAACGATAGTAAAAGTTCTCCGCTCCCTCGTTTCTTTCGTGCCGCATGTTGTGTATGTGAACTTTCTAATCTGCTGTATGATACGTGTAACAAATTCACGTTTCAAGCTTACAAGGTAAAGTTCATTTTACTGATTACATTGTCATTTTTATTTGTGCGGTATTATAAATATAAGTAAAATAATATTTTCAGTTTGGAGCCATAAAATGAACAAAGAGCAATGCATTTATTTAGGATAGATCTACCTGATGAAATTTCTGAAAAAAGCAAGAGCAACGAAAAGAGTATGTTGTTTGATTCAGCTCTTATACAAATGCTTGAAAAATGATACATTGCACGATCGACTTTAAAATTGCAGAATTATGTGTATAAAATATTGGAATCCGTTCACTTACCGATATAATTTTTCCGCTAACCTTTAAAATTCCTCTCACGCAGCACCTGTTCTCTCGTACAGGTGCTGCGTGTAACTCGGATAATTTCATGAAGTTCCGCGCTCTTGGTTTCCTTGGAACTTTTACTTTAATTTCCTGTTGGGTGTCGATTCGCCACTACCAATCACGAGAGATGTGCGAAAGCCTTTGCTGAGTAATGAACAGGTTATCATTCGCCAGTTTTTTGCCTTTGGCATATCTCACTTCCTGGGTGCATTCTTCTGTGGCGTTTATCGCCTGTTTCCTTAATAGCGACTCCATTTTGCTTGCAAGCGAGACGATGCAGCTGCGAGCCCTGAGGCGTTGCAGCCGCCCGCAAGCGACAGCGGGCCAGTGCTTTGCTAACGGATCCGCTAATTGCTTCCGCTTTCTGCAGATTCTCCCGGTGACAATTTCTAAACACGTATTCACGCCGAACTAAAGTATTTTCTCGAATGGTTGAATAGGAGCGGATAACACAATTCTTGACTAATCACTTTTTACGCCAACATTTTTCGGCACAATTTGCCTGCCGGATGTGCATCTTATATTTTGACATAACACGTGACTGACTTATGTAAGAATCAAATCCAATACTACATCTTGAAAAGAACAAATGTATAAGCGAATATGACTCGAATAGTAATTTACTCAATTACTACTTGAGAAAAATCATTAGAAATAAAGCGAAAAGGAAGAAGAATATGTGTATATTCATCGCTTGTCATGACCTAAGTTTTCAGAAGGTGTTATTTTCAGAAATTTTTTTGTGTGATTTTTTTTAACCTGGATGGCTGTGGATCGCAAATATTTCTGTTCGATTCTCTTTGGGCAAGTGATGTTTGAAATGTAGTTCATTTCCAGTCAAAACTTATCACAATAGCCCGCAAAAAAATATTATGCGCAGTACTCTCGGGTAATGGTTTGGTCACATCCAAATCAAAATGTAAGCATCTTGCAGTGAAAAATTACTTCATCACGACTGCTTATGAGGGAAGATCTGCATATCCTCATTCATTTAACATATCCAGTCTTTGTATCATCACTAATTTGCATATTGAGTTTTCTTTGGCACTCGTAGTGTTCTCGATTAAGTCATTATCCACGCTCAGTTATGCAAACGAAGAAATGGTAATTCAATGCGTTACGATCGACTGCATTAATTTCCATTGTCCTGCGAAGAAACAGGCAACAAGATGTCGGCAAATATGTTCACATCTACAATCCGTGTTACAGCCTGAGGTCGAAGAGATGCTTCGCTCGCCTCGCGCTGCACAGGCTGTCCCGTTGCCTCGTCTTGGGAGGCGGATGTAGCCTGCCTGCCCCCTGACCCCGGGGTATCAGAGGTCACAAATCCGCCGAGCGCCCATTGAATTGCGAAGGGCTGCTGAGCTATGCCAGAAGGTGGCCTCGACCGACCGCGCTGGTATTTCCGGGACAGGTCATGAGATCCTTTCCTTGCCACCGCTCACTTCCGTTCTTGAAACTCTGTTTACTCTTCTTTCGTAACTTTCTTTAGCTCTTCTTACTCTTTTCTCCTTGCACTTTACATATCAAACTGCACAGTTCCCCCAGTGTTTCCTCTTCTTTTCCGTCTCTGATTCCCTTTCTCCCTCTCCGTCTCTCTCATATTTCTTCTCCCTTCACTCTCTCTTCTCTGTCGTTATAGACTTACCTCTTCCCTTTTCTTCATATCTCCCACTTTCCTTTTCTTCACATCCCTTCTCTTTTCACTTCATAGCCTCTCCTGCGATTGTCCTTGCGACCGTAATTTATGTCTTTGTGACGGGTCTCTGCCGAGATGTTGATATACCAGTAACAGGGATGTGTCTTTTGGCATTTGTAGGTAATTGCGAAATGAAGAATTCTCATTTATCATTTAGATTGTTCTACGGAAGGCTTCGTTGTTTACCTTATCCTTTCACGTCATAACCCGTAATCTTATGTCAGATTCCCCCCCCCCTTTATTTGCTGTAAAATTGTTTCATTTCTCTAGATTTCCCACCTAATTTTCCTTTACCTCATTTTTTCACTACATTATGTTTCACGTCCCAACGTCTATTACCTGCATACTCGACCCTTCAGCCACCAGCTTCGCCGCTGCCGCCGCCTCTGACTGTGTGGCGCTCGAAGCGTGGCGCCCGCGCCTTCTAATAGCCCTCGTGAATCGCGACGGCTCGGGAAAGTGCGGGTGGCGGCGGCGGCCAACAGCTTCATAAGAGGCGCCTTCGAGACCGCAGAACTGCCGCGCGGTTAGTCGCTTAATTTATCTCCTGGCCCCCGGGTCGCTGCGCTGCGCTGTCCCGTCCGGGTGCATGCGCCCGCGGCGGCGGCGGCGGCGGCGGCGGCGGCGGAGGCGGCGGCGGCGGCGGCGGCGGCGGCGGCGGCGGCGGCGGCGGCGGCGGCGGCGGCGGCGGAGGCGGCGGCGGCGGCGGAGGCGGCGGCGGCTGCGGCGGAGGCGGAGGCGGCGGCGGAGGCGGAGGCGGAGGCGGAGGCGGAGGCGGAGGCGGAGGTAGCGAGGGTGGAGGGCCAAGTGGCGCGAGCGACAGAGGCGGTGATGCAATGTCTACCACGACAAACTCCAACGTACACATACCTTAGTTTTATCAAAACTTATATTTCTTTGTATGAAATCAATGTCGCAGACATTGTAAACGACTGGTGTAGTATATATAATTTAAATTATTTAGTACTTTAAGTTTATCATATTTACTTCAGTAATGAGTTTTCAAGAAGATATGCTTTTGAAGATAGAATTCATTTCAAATTATTTTCCATTATTTCCTTCAATAATTTCATTTATTAATATTCTTTATTTTTGTGTTACTGTCGTATAAATAACAGTTCTTTATGTTTCGTTTACAGAAACATGGATGTATTTTGCTGCCATCATACATGAAATCGTACAGTGAAACCTGTTCAAACGGCCATATCTATTAAGCGGACGCTTCTATTAAGCGGCTTCAGGCCATTTTTTTCAACCGACTGATTTTTCCCTAAGACACGCGTAAATGTTCCCTCTTTCTAGTAATCAACTGGCTTAGCAACCATCGTGGGCCGACTTTTGTTAAACGGTCATCTCAAGCGATTTTTAATTGTATAGTATAATAAGAAGCAGTAAATGGAGGACATCACAGTTCATTGAATATCGTTCTGCGACGGGACGCATTCTCAGATTACTTCCAACAGCGGTATCCACAGTCGCTTATCTTTTGGGAGGATTAATTTCTGTTTCTGGTTAAAACAGATGTTCTTTTAATAAACGTCTCTTAATGGAACCACAACTCGTTCAATTCGCCACTTTCGCAGTATTTCTGTGGTTTGCTACATTGTGCTTCCCCTCTGTGGGAATCTCTAAACTTGCAGAGTGCATGAATCCTATCTGATGGTCATTCGATACCTCCTTCGTGTGGGTGTGTTTTGATATTAGCCGAAAGGTAAAAGGTCATAATTTCCCTGCTTAAATTTGGGCATTTATTGTTATTAATAAGGTAAATGCTCTATTTTATAACAATTGACCCAATTACATTTGATTTACGGGCTTATAATTATAATGAAGCGGCAACCTCAATTAACGGCCAACGGTAGCTGTCCAGGTTTCGCTGTGAAATGTCATTTATAATTCTTATGCTATACTAATTCTCACAAATGCATGTTTGCGAAAAGAGCAAATCTTGATACAAATCAAATATATGTCTTCTTGCGCACTTCTATTTAGATTTACACGTTGAGTTATGGATTTGTTTCTAATTGAAGCAACTTTCACAAACAAGTTTGGGAGAATAGCTAAGTCCAAAATTTCATCTTTTAAAATTATGTTGTACACTTTAAAAAATGTCAGCTGCTATGTTTGAAGAGAAGCTTCACTGTTTATTTTCAGTTGTAATTTAGATCGTTTGTTAGTTTTTGTTTTCCTTCAGTTTTACTTTAATCATCAATCCCATCCGATTAATGTCATCCATGTCATTTTTATTTTATTTCTAAATTTGACTCTCAAACCTTCTTTAAATTCGCCAAAAGATGTAACTTATACTTTCCTCTCTCGTGTGCATAATTTAAAGCGAAGTATTTATGCAAATCAATTCAATGTCTTTTATTCTGCGTATTTTTCACTAAGTTCTCAGTAAGAGAGGTATTTGATGGTAATAGACTTAAGCAGAGATGAATTAGATCAGATAAATCAGTGTTGGGTATCTTTATTGGGTTTGCTCTGACCTCTGAAGACAAAAGGCAAACGCTAACGAGAATAACCTTGGGAAAGTACTTCACGGTTGGTTATAGATGTGACGCCACTCTTGACGCCGATGGAGTGTGGTCACGATCACGGCCAACGTTAAGAGTACAAGAAAAGAAAGGGCATCGGAAACAAATATATGTGGAAATGCAATTAAATGTTTTCTCCAGAGAATTTTAGTTCGTTTATCCAAAATATATTATATAATTAGTGTTATATTGTTTATTAATCCAATTTTACATTTCCGCATTCCCGAGTCTCACGTGTTGTCTCAAATCTTTTTAATTGCAGATCAGAATTATTACCTTTAAGAGAAGACTCATTTTATTTTTTCATTTAAACATAGTTGTCAAATTTCATAATTTCGTGATCCTAAAGACGTTTTCTTAGCTTTAGTCTGAAATCCAGTTATCTGGTTGGACCGGTTATAAGAATGAAATTTTGAGGCTTTTAGAGACTTTCTTGAGGCGATGAACCCCTTATCTTATCACTTACACGAGATAAAAAGTTTTTACGTGCAAATGAGCCACACTCTCTGATTCTCAGTCACACAATCGGATTAAATCATTATTTTTTTTCCCAGAGAAGGGTTTGCTCTTTGTGTGTGTGCGTGTGTGTGTGTGTGTGTGTGTGTGTGTGTGTATGTGTGTATGTTTGTGTGTCTTGGTCGTCTACACGTCTACATATAACTACTGATATTCCCTTTTAATCTTGTACGGCGCTGTTGCTTCCTCCGGGGATCATAGCATAATAGTATCTTGAGGAAATATTCTCTTTGTAGACGAGAAAGTTCTCTAAAATCAAGAAAACTTCACATCAGCGCAGCAGCAGTGAGAATGAAAGCATTATCCGAAACGAAAGCATAAAAGCGCTCTCCTCAGTATCTTCCGAGAAAATGGTAAAATCTGGTACTTTTGAGTGCTGTCCACCTGCCGCGCGCCGGCCTGAAGCGAGCCAGTGTGTCGGCGGCCGCGAGGCCCGGGTGCCGGGGCGGAGAGAAATGAATCGTTTCACGCTGACGCGCCACTCCGGGTAATGCAAGTGGCGTGTACGGCGCGGCGCGCCCCTCGAGACGGGGAGAGCGGCCGGCGCGTGGCGTGCGTGGGCGCTCGCATGCACGCACGCACGCACGCACGCCGACGACTCGTCGCGCCGCGCCTCAAGACGGCTCCACACATTCGGCATTCGCCGAGCAGCGAGCTAGTGCTCGCCCAATCCCGAGCAGCTGACGTGTTCGCTCCCTTTGATGTGTCCGAAAGACCGACACGCGGTGGGTAGGGCGAACCCCGAATGTTCGTCACTCGGCAAATAGCAAGCAACTCATCCACACTATTCGGGATTCGGCGATCGGTTGCTCGCTGTTCGCCGAATAACGAATGTGTGGAGCCGCCTTCAGGAAAGCGCCGCGCCGCCTTGCGAGAGCGTCGCTCTGCGTTTCCGGTAGCCGCGCATGCGCAATGCCCCAGGCTGTTTGCGCACGCGTTGGGGTGCTCGTGAAGTCGACCGTCATCTCCTGAAAAGAAAAAGAAGAATGAAAAAAAATGGTGTTTGTACAGTACAAACTTTCTCGCAACTTTTTCAATTTTTGACAATTCAGAGAGTTCAACGAAAATGCGCCATTTTTATAAGCGTACTTTGCTCTATTCAAGAAAAAATAAAGAAAAGATTAGAGTCTTTAAAAAAACTGTTTTTTAAATTGTATATTCGCGCAAAATTACGCAAAAGCTACTCAGGTTTTCGAAAATGTGTTTCGTGACTTCATTTGAAGAACAGATTTTATTTGGGAATGATATCTATTACTTCAGTATTGTAGTTGTAGGAAGACGTCGAACATGTTTTGAGCTTTTGCAATTCTCGAAAACTTTAGAGTTGAACGAAAATTATATCTGCGAAATTTTTATGCGTGCATTGCTCTATTTAAGAATACCAATTAATCAACAAATTTGAAGCACTGATTTCGATCGGATCGATTAGGGAACACTAATTTTAGAGAAAATCGTCTGAACGCTTTTTGCGCTAGCATTGACTACGGACAGGCGGAAGGACGGACAGATAGGCAGGCTTTTGCCGTAAACCAATATTTTGTAACAAGATTGTGGTGTTGTTCTTAGAAATTCTGTATTTGTCATCTACTTTATTTTCATATATATTGTCCAATATTGTACATGCCTTTTTGTTTTGTTGCAGGTAAGTTATTACACCATTCAATGATTGACTGAGAGCGACATTCGTGAGTATTACCATCAATTCTTCATGAAGATATAACTTTAAACGTGCACTTCGATATATGATTTTAAGTGGATGAAGAAAAGCATCTTTTAATAAAAAAAGAAAAGTTTTGAGATGTGTATTTTTTTAGAGAAATGTACTTTCCACTTTTATCATTAGTTTTACCGTACATTAGATACTTTGACGGATTGACTGGGTTATTTAGTGCAGTGGTTGCGGCGGCGGTCGCGAGCTGCAAAACTTGAAGGTTCAAATCCTGCTGTGGGCAAGTATTATGTTTTAGTGTTGTGGCATGATTAGGCCTACCGCAACCACCATGAAGTATCTTCAGAACCCCGTTTCTTTTCGAATATGTTCCTGCCCGAATGTTGTATGAATGAGCATAAATGTGACTGCGTGCCAGTGTGTTAAACTCCGTTCCTGGACTGCGGACCTCAACGTGAGCGACACTTCGCCCCCATCAGATTTCTCTATCTGCAATAAGTTTCATACGTCGCTCTGGATTTACAAGCCACAATGGTTGGACAAATCTTCGTCGCAATGGACTTAAGAACTACAGCGGGGTTACGGAGTGGTGCCTGGAGTCAAGGTTTTTTAAGGGGTATAAAGGGTATTTTCTGAAAGCTGGGAGTGTAACTGATAACCATAAATTTAAGCTGATGTTGAAATGTGAAATGATGGTCTTATACAGATTGAAAATACAAAACCGAAAGCCAAAGCAATATTTTTCCCCCAAATGAATGTGTTTTATGACAAACGATAGACTTATAAGGACGATAGAATCATAGAACGATGAGTCTCTTGGAGGAGAGAGAAAAACGGTATAAAATGATGAAGAAAATTTCTGAAATAATATATTTATTTTATATTTCAATTGAGATTCCAAGTAAATAACATTTATTATAAAGTAATTAATCAACATTAATTAAAGTAAAAGAACATGATTCTCGAAGCATTTTAGCACACCCATCCGGCAAGAAGCTTGTTTTAATCGGAAAGCGTCCTGCGCTGTCATCCCGGTGCGCTTTCTTTCCGTTCCGCTGGGCGCGTGGGGCGCGCCGGCCCACTTCGCCGCCAGGTGGCGGCGAGCGCGTCAAGTCGCGCGGCGGAGCGTTTCCGGCAGGCGCCGCCCGCGCACCTCGGCCTCCGCGTGGGAGGCGAAACTGAACCTTGGGATATGCAGTTGGGAGTATTGGGAGTGTATGGGGTTGATGGTATGGTTGGGTATGGGGTTGAGTATGATGTTGGGAGTATTGGGAGTGTATGGGGTTGGGAGTATTGGGAGTGTATGGGGTTGGGAATATTGGGAGTGTATGATGTTGGGAGTATTGGGAGTGTATGGGGTTGGGAGTATTGGGAGTGTATGGTGTTGGGAGTATTGGGAGTGTATGGGGTTGGAAGTATTGGGAGGGCATGGAGTTAGGAGTATTGGGAATACATGGAGTCGGGAGTATTGGCAGTCCATGGAATAGGGAGTATATGGAGTTGGGAGTATTGGGAGCTAATGGAAGTATTCACATTTAACCAAAGCCGAGATAAAACTCAATAAATTAAAAAAGTTAATTGTCAGTTGCCAAAAGTGAGCATCTACTGGTTTTCTGGAAACAAAGTAGGTTGTTGTTGTTGTTGTTGTTGTTATCTTTCCTTCGAGTTTTTACCGGCAGAAGTTAGCAACCGACTGATCCCCAATGTGATGTATAATACGCTAGACTTGCGCACTTAAGGCACACTTGTCGGCTTCTCTGATTTCGATTGCAAGAACACGTCTCCCTTTACAATAGAAGTTACAGACGAAATTTAAAGGACCAACTTCCATGCCCAAGTCGGCATTCAAACCTGCGACGCCCATTGAAGTTAGGACCAGTATCCGTCCTAACCATGGCAACCATCCATGGCGGCTCTTACTAATTTCAAAATTTGAAATTTTAAACTTTAAATCAGAGATAGAATAGAGTAAATTTTAAATACTCGAGAGATGAGTTTACAGGAAGTCATGAATAGATAAGATCTTGCAGAGAACTGGAAAGTTGAAAAGAAATGAAAACCAGGCTTTCAGAAACTGTGCAAGCAGAAACATAACATATTACTACTACTAAAATTATAGTATTCACGAACTGTTTTTCGATGTAATTTTCCTTTAGTCATTTTATTTTGAGATATTAAAGTTTATAAGTACTGCTATTTAAATTTCCTTTTTGGGACTTCGTACATCAACGTCGTGAGAGCCATTTTTGAATAAAGGTTCATGGATTAAAGTAATACGCTTTCTCACTCGAACAACTAGTTTCTCTGGTCGCAAGAGCGAATACTCAGCTTAGCCTTTAGCAAATTTATTAGTTTTTGTAAAATAATATTGAATTTTTTATATTGTGAGGGAACGTCGATAAAGAAACAAATGGAATGAACGAAATGGTTTTATATCAAAATAGAAATTGATGCAAACTGCGACACTTTATCGTCAGTTTTCGGATTCTGAAACACCAACTTGTTATTCAATTTACAACGTAATATCTTATAATTAGACAAATTATTTGATTGAAATATTTGTAATTAATGTATGTAATTCATAACTAATTAGTTAAGAAGGGGAATATAATACACCACAGTATAAAATGTATTACAAATTTAAGTACCGTGTTATATTCGTTCATTTTTTGTATGTTTATTTTTGAAATTTTTCGACACCATGTTAGGAAACAATTCCGCTTGTAAATGGCAACACGCGTCAGATGCCGTTAAGAGAATGTCAGAAGTCCGCATTTCACGTTATGATGTGCGTAGGTTAGCGCTTAATCGAAGGGCATCCGACAGATGGTCATTACGAGGGAATGAATCTCTGCAGTGTCTTTTAATGGCTGGTTGTCGTCGTAATATTCATTCGACGCGCCAACCCACACTCAGCGTTTGAGAGGCGTATTGCAACATATATCTGACTCGTATCTTTCCTTCAAAGAGGATATAAGAGCTGCTTTCGTAGGCACTAATACCAATATAATGTATCCAATCATAAAGCAATATTCATTAGTTGCAAAGCAAAGAATATAATATTATGTAAAAAATAAAACGTGTTAATGTTCGCCTATGCAAACGTCAGTGATTGGTTTTATAAGCCATCTGCATATTTTGTCTGTTTATGCTTTCGTTTTTATGCATTAACATACCACATCTACCTATATTCCATTACAAACCACCAAAATGTTTATAGAATTGATGTTAATCTGTTTTAATATTTCACATACTTCAATTATTTTTTTCTGTCAACTTTCGTTTAGAAAATGTGTTTTACTGCTGACTGTGTCGAAATATTAATAGAACAATATTCACAGAAAAATATTTTGCATATTCCTATTCTAATTGTCAGAAGCTATAGTATAATAAAGTTGCTATTGACTGCAAAAGATAAACGCTTATTCGCAACCAGCACGTGGTGGGCAGAGGAGAAAGTTCGTGTATTACACTTCGCGTATACACATCCGAAAACCCCCGGCGTCGGGCCCGCACGTGTCGAGTGGCGCTCTTCTATCAGCGCGGAGGCGCTTGGAATCGGCGAGCACGGCGCATACGAATGGCGCGGCCAGCGCCCTCCGCCCCGATCCCGCCCACCGATGCCGCCTCCCCCGCCCGCCCTTCGCCCTCGCCGCCCCTGCCACCGCTCCCTGCCCCCGCCCACCCCTTCTCCAACGTCCCACCCGCCCCAACGACTCCACCATCCCCGCCGACTCCACCGCCACCGCCGACTCCACCGCCCCCGCCGACTCCACCGCCACCGCCGACTCCACCGCCCCCGCCGACTCCACCGCCACCGCCGACTCCACCGCCACCACCAACTCCACCGCCACCGCCGACTCCACCGCCACCACCAACTCCACCGCCCCCGCCGTCTCCACCGCAACCACCGACTCCACCGTCCTCGCCGTCTCCACCGCCACCGCCGACTCCACCGCCACTACCGACTCCACCTTCCCCGCCTCCACCATCGTCCCCGCCGCCCCCACCATCGCCTCCGCCACCTCCTTCACCCCCATCGACACCACAGCTCACGCCGCCACAATCGCCTCCGCCTCCCAGCCGCCTTCCCTGCCCCCGCCCCCTGCCCCCGGTGGCGCCCCCTGCCCCCAGGGGGCGACCACTCGCAGGCGGCGCGGCGCGGCGCGGCGCGCGAGTTTCTCCGCGCGCGTATTTACGATGTTTACGCCGCAGTGGGCGGCTCGCGAACGCCCACGCGACCTGCGGCCTCCGCGCCGCCCGCCGCCGCCGCCCCTCGCGTGCACCGCACCGCGCCGGGCGCTGCCGCCGCCTCCGGTGCACGGCCTCAGGCGGCAGGCCCGCCTCGCGGACACCTCACAACCTACGACCTTCACTCTAAACTATGTGCGTGTGCGTTTGAAAGGTATTGTGCGTGTGAGGCTGATTCGTTTTGATGGGATGTTTCGAAAATTATTTGACGCGTCATCTTCTCTTCACGAAAAAAGTACTGTGCATCACCCTTAAAGTAAAACCCGGAACGAGCAAAACTATTGAGTAGTTGCGATTCTATTACTATTATCGTTCGTCTTTTCTCTCTAAGTACATGAAAGTAAAATGAATTAAAGACGCCCTTTTCATAGATGGAGTGTATATTTTCTTTTCACAATAATTTCAGTTCTTTAATATGCGTGTTACATGATAGTTTGAACAATTCTTTTTTCAAATTTCGTGTTTTTGAAAGTTGACATCCCTGTTTACTTTTATATAGCATTACCCAGTGACATCTGATTGCATGCGTTTTTTCTAGGACTAGGGCCAAGGTTGGTCAGTATTATCTTCTATGGACATCGGAGTTATCAACGAAAATATTATTTACGAAACATTGGGCCTTTTATCTATAAATATAATCGTTTACATGCCAAAATCCTGAAAGATGCTCCTAAGGTCCCTAGTACTAAGCGGAGTCATTCACAGTACATTAAGCATCCTGCAAAGTAAATTATCCTCTTCGTAATAGTGGTTGTAAATAAATGTTTCCATGTGTTATTTCAAGATCTAGTTACTTTATGATAATAAAATTGCTTTATAACAAATATACTTGTGACAAATTACGATTAGAATATTCATAATGGTTACAACAGGCAATCTTTCCCAAGAGTGAGTATTGCGTGTTCCTTTCAAAATGATTGATATCCACTGCATTAGCACCGCGAGGAAAGTGCTTGCAGTACACAAATAAGAAAGCAGAGTTTTTACTTATGTGAAGATGCCGTGCGTATTGAATCCTTACAAACAACTGTTAACGCCCATTACGCAAGTGTACATTTCAAGACGCCATGAATTCTATGAATCTGAACCCCTCAACCAGTCAGTATACGTGTACTCGCCTGCCATAAAACGTAGGAAGAGAGAGAGAGAGAACACCGTCGTTAAAACGGCTTGCGACATGAACACAACGCAACCTGCAAGCGCACGCGGTGTCAGAAGCGGCTGACAAATATGCCGTCCGCCCCCGTCAGGGGTCACTGTAGGCACGGCCCGGCCGCAGCCGGCGCGGCGCGGCGCGCCGCCCGCGCACTGCTTATGAATGGAGCACGACCGCCCCGCGGAGAAACCCGCGCCCCACTCCGCACGCGTCGGCCCGCGCATGCGCAGTGCGCGCCTCCGCCGCGCTCGCCCGCGCCCGCACCCAAGCCTTCTCACTCGCATTTAAATTAAAAAAAAATACAATCGACTTCGGTTATAGCGAACTCGGTTATAGCGAACCCTCGGTTATAGTGAACTTAAATCACTGGGCCTGTTTCACTTACATTACAAATAAGCATAAGAAGATTCGGTTATAGTGAACATAGGAAATAAATCTTGGAAATTAATGGGATCCTGGAAATTAATTAGGCGAGTAAAAGGGCCTTCTGAGAGAGGAACGGTGTTGCAAGAGTGCAAGAGGCATTTTGAATGGTGTCAAGAGTGCATTACTATACTTGGAGACAGAGGACCATGAAGATGCAGAATCAAGTATGGAGAGAGCACGAACTCTGGGGAAGGATCTAAAGAAAAATATACGAAGCAAACAATTGAAAATAATTGTTTTTTTAGGTATAATAAATATATTGAAATTTTCCGTTCATGTATTTTTCTGTACCTTTATATTAATAAAATCAATCATCATGGAAAAAAATTATTAATTTCTGACATCATCGGACTTAGTGAACCGAAGATGTTAGTCCCTAGAAGTTCACTATAACCGAAATCAACTGCATAAGTAAAATTAAATAAAGAAATAAGCTAAATTATTTATGTATGCCTGAATTTACTTATTTATTTATTTATTTGTATTATTTCGTGGTGTGATCCTGGTTTTGATTCCTGGTAGGGGCAAAAATTGAGTTGTAGCTTTCCTTTAAAATCGCCTCTATTTCTTTAGCTATGTGACAAAGAAAAGCTCAGGCGGAGTTTGCTAGTTACGCTGAAGGAAATACGTCAAGTTGGCCACATGCCTCTCTACCCCTGAAGCCTGGGAATTAAACTAGGCCCAAGTATGGGAGACACCATTACCTAGCGACAAAAGTCGGACAACCCACCCAAAATGCTAAATACATACATTTGTATTATTTATTGTGGTTTAGGGACCAGTCAGCGGTGAAGATATTGTAATACCTGATGAGCGTATGATAGCGATAATGATGATGTGGTGAATGATGGTGGAGAAATGGTGGAGTGAAAGGCAGGAGGTATGGGAGAATCCAGAGAAAACCTCCCGAGAGCTGCCATTGTCTTCCATATATTCCACATACATTGCCTGTGGATTAAACCCAGACCACAGTGGTAGGAGGTGTATGCGTATGCCAACCATTACGCCACAAACGCCCTAGGATTTTTTTCAAATACTTTCTCCATTCCAAAGCAACCTAAATCACCAATTATTCTTACGAACATTCGCGTACACGTTGGTTTAGGGTCTTTCTGTACGAGTCATCCTTGAATTAAACGCCCCGTGAGTTAGCACAGCGCATGCCGTAGTCGTTAAGTTTCGCAGGGTTTGGTATTATACACACGTTGCTAAACGTGTATGTTAAAGAACACCCACTTGCATCGAAATGCTATGTAAATACCGACGGCGGCGACGTACTATCTTCGAAGCGATTTGACTGTATGCGTAGTGAATTTTGTTTTCAATTATGCTTTTCTGTTTGTTTTGCTTAACATTTTACGAGACGCTAGTCAAAACTGAGTGAAATCTCATATTTCAGAGAAGCGGAGAAGATCCGTCCCGACTCCCCAAACTGTTTTCTATTCATGCAATATTCAACTTGTCCTCGATTCAGACAGAAATAATCCAGAACTATTTCCTTTCAGTGACACTCTGTAACAAGCACTTTAATACGTCACAAGCAAAAGGCTTTTTTGGAATGGAAATTTTGTTTATATCAGTACTTCAATTAATGAATACTATCACTTTTCGATATAACGACAGACCCGGACACTGAATTGCACTCTGTCTGATATAACGTCTCTGATGTAAGACAAAAAATATCGATAGACAGAGACTTCAGTTGGCCCAAAGAAACCAGTCGCTTTGGTTATCGAATAACTGGAATACCTCTTTCTCGATATTAAATTTTGTTTTGCACCAATAAATCACTAAACAATGACAAGTTGGAGAAATTGGTGATCCAATGCAGCGCTATCTGAAATAACTACATCTTATAAAGTGAATACTTTTTAACGCAGACTTCATTGTTGCTCCCTGAAAAAGTTTAGTGAGGAAGACGTGAAATTATCAATTCCTCTAAATAGAGGGCATTTTGCACAATTAATTTTATGTTCTTATTGCTAATTTGCATATAACTTAAATGTAATAAGAAGACAGAAGTACATATTGTCCATGATTTCTCGTTCACGAAACTCATGAATGAAATGTAAAATTAACTACACTACTGTTTTTTGAAGTAAAAAGCAATTTCTGGTTTTCCTTTTATTGCACGTAAGAACAACATTACCATTTCATTTTCAAACAATCCCTACTTCTGTTAAAATTACGCACTGTAATTATTATAAGATTTACTAAGGGTTTGAAATGTATTTGCCTACAAATTATTAGTTTTTGGTTTTTTAAACAATTTTTTCTCATTCCAGCCCAAATCGCTGAAAAATATCATAGACAGTATTAAGTCGTTGGTTAGATGTAATGTATTATCACTTAGGAGGCTTTCAGGGGTAATAAGTTATACTTGTTTACTTCTTGAAACCATGCGAGCTGTCTTTGATTAGTGTCTCGCTAACCGGCACCAAGTACACTTAATATACACTAATTCGTTAGATTAAAACGTTGTAAATGCTATGTAGAGTTTGTGACGCTAATTTTTGAGGAGTGAACGATCATATTTATTTCCATTCTACTTGACATCAACTTTAAAATATTTGGGGTAACAAATAGTGGAAGAACTTTGTTCATAACAACGTTTTTAAATGATAATTGTGCAATATACTTTCAGCATAACTGCTGTGGGAATAAATGCATGAATGTTTTCCATATCTTTCTGATGTGGAAATAATCCTGAGAAAAAAAATTGGAATCATTTTTATGCTTCCGACTTGTGGAGTAAGTGTGAATAATTTTCTTTATAAATGAGGTGAAATAAAACTTTTCATTAACTCCACTTTTGTATGTTTATGTTGCTGTCTCATTTAAAGGATCTATATATTTACGCTTCAGAGAATATAAAACATTTTTATCCAAGTATAAACATTTTATTTAAACATTAAAAAATATAAAATTAAAGTCTTCACAAATCATTGTTCTATACGATCTTCATATGAAACGATTGTACTCTTCCTTTTGAGGATTTCTATATAAATCATCAGACATAAATACCATACGTACGGCGGTAATTGATTTTAATCCATAATAATTGAAGGGAATATTGTCGACTAACGTTTTCTCCTTTTGTTTTCTAAGTCTGTCCGTAGATTTCTATTAGCATCGGAGAAACCATTTTACGATAGTAGGAAAATCTAAACTCTTGTAACATCCTGCACGGTACCAGCGACACCCGTAAACAGCGGCGTGCGGCGTCGCATTTCTGCAGATCTTATGGCCATGCAGAGTGAGGGAGCCCGCCTAACGACGCCGTGCCCGGCCGTCGCCTTGTTAAGCCGCGTGTTAACAGGGCCGGAGGCGTCCGGACACGGCGCGTCGCGGCGGCGGAACGAGCTGACCCCCGACCTCCGGGCGCCGCACTCCCTAAAGGGGAGGGTGGTAATTGGGAGGCGCGCGAGATCGGTGCCATACGCCGACTTATAATGCCTTCTTGTCCCCGCGCCGCCCCCGCCCCGCCCCCGCGCCGCCCCGCACCGCCTTCGCACCACCCCGCACCGCCCCCGCGCCGCCCCCGCGCCGCCCCCGCGCCGCCCCCGCGCCGCCCCCGCGCCGCCCCCGAGCCGCCCCCGCGCCGCCCCCGAGCCGCCCCCGCGCCGCCCCCGTGCCGCCCCCGCACCGGCCCGCGCCGCCCCCGCGCCGCCACCGCGCCGCCCCGTGCCACCCCGCTTCCACCTCCGTCGCTTCGGCGCCCCACCGTTGCGCCCACCACCACCACCACTGCCTCTGCCACCATCACCACTACGGCCTTCGCTTTCCCCACGAATTCACCCAACATCAACCTCAGGCCCATCATCGCTCTTTACCATCAACTTCACCCCTACCGTCAACCCCATTCCCACCGGCAACGCCATCTTCACCGGCATACCCTTCCACACCGACAATCCCACCCTCACTGACAACTTCACACTCACCAACGAACTCATCCCACCAACCCCGTCAACTCCACCTCAGCTCTCATGACACCCCACCGGCAAATCCCCCTTCTTCACTGGCACACTGACATCCCCATCGTCCCCAACAAGCTCACCCCATCATCAACTACTCTCCTGCCATTAGCCTCATACCTCCCTTCAACATCACGAACCTTACACCCAGCATCAACCTCTCCCATCGTCAATCTTCCCCTCCTCCCCTCCGTGAGCGCCGCCGCCGTCGACTTCGCCACCGCCTCCGCCCCTTCCCCCTCCCCCTCGCGCCGTGCGAATGCGCTGCCCGCCGCCAGCGGGTTGCGGCGATCGTAAATATTCCTGGCACGTCGCGTTTTATATTTATATTTACAGCGCGTCGACGAGTGGCGGGCGTCGTGAAATCGTCAAGGGCTCACCTGTTGTCGGCACTCGCAGCGGGCGGGGTGAAAGGTCACGGTGGAATGTCGGTGCAAATAATTCTCGCTGTAAATGTTTTAGGCAGGTTGTGGTAAGTCCATATAAGGTGTAATATTACATTTGTATTAACACTTCTTGGGGTATACAAGGTTACAACTTTTTTTATTTTGTAAATTAGTATTTCCGCTTGACACGTTACTCAGTATAAATGCCAGTTCATTAGGGTAAATAAAGTTATCTTATTGTACCTGCTGCTTGGAAGATTCTAAAATGAATTTGACTGTACTTGATGGGGATATTTGATGTTTCAAGAACCTTTACAAACTATCAAATGCGCGATATTTGTGTGAAGAAATAGTGAGACAATTACCAATAAACTTAAAGATTGCATAAATTTGAAATGATGTAATTGAATTTCTAGAAAAATGAATAGAAGTTAAAACCCCAAGAATTTTCGGCGACAGGTAATCTGCCAATGGCATCCGGCACTGGACACATGTCAGCATATTTCGAATTTTTTTTACGATTATTTAGTCATAATAAAAGTTTTTAATTTTAATGAAGATGATCAAGGTTCAAGAAATAATTTCGATCTTTTTGTGATATTTGTATAATTTCTTCTGAATGAGCCATCAAATATGCTCCAGCCGGAATCCAGCATATTCATGCTTCATTTTTTCCATGTAGTGCAAATAGTAGTTATGTCAGAACGAGGCTCTTCCGGAAGTTTTGTTGAGTGTGTGTATGTGTAAAGGAGCGAGAGCCTAACACCTCGCGTGGGAACACGCCCGGACACCTGGAGCGCGTTTTTCCTCGCGAGCGGTTCTTTGCGCGAAGCCGAGTGTCACGCACTCGACAATTAGCTCATTACTCAAGGGGCTAACCAGCAGTCGGCGCTTGTCAAAGAAGCCGACATTGTCACCTTGGGCGTGAAGTTTTTGAATAAGACCATGCAACTCTTTCGCGAGTTATGCAGGAAAACTTCGCGTTTCGTGTTACAAAAAAATAGTTACGTAATTATCTGTATCAAACAATAAATTTTGGAAATAAATTCAATAATTATGATAAGAATTTGTATTTTTTTGCAATTACAGTCGTATTATGCCTTGAATAGCCAGCATAAAATATTCAAAATTAGAATCACAAGTAAATATATATTGTGGTATCTTTTCTAGTTCATGAATTACTAGTGAAGATAATAACAGGGTGATAAAGGTTTGGGATCGATGAAGAAAAAAAATAATCCAAAAGCATTTCTATATTTCATTTGGCAATGGGACGCTCCCTTACGCTATCTGTCTGAGCAGCTCAGAGGGGACTCGGAGTATGAGCTGTAAGAGAGGGAGAAATTGATCAGGATTGAAGCGAGCGTGAAGGAAGAGAAGTAAATAAATATACTGAACAGTGAGGAAGGAAAAGAGTTAAAACGTTTTCATGGTTACGTAATATTATAATACAGGCCACGATGGAAATTTCACTCATTTGGAGCCTGGCCCCGCCTAGCCCCGCCTGGCCCCGCCTGGCCCCGCCTGGCCCCGCCTGGCCCCGCCTGGCCCCGCCTGGCCCCGCCTGGCCCCGCCTGGCCCCGCCTAGCCCCGCCTGGCCCCGCCTGGCCCCGCCTGGCCCCGCCTGGCCCCGCCTGGCCCCGTCTGGCCCCGCCTGGCCCCGCCTAGCCCCGCCTGGCCCCGCCTGGCCCCGCCTAGCCCCGCCTGGCCCCGCCTAGCCCCGCCTGGCCCCGCCTGGCCCCGCCTGGCCCCGCCTGGCCCCGCCTAGCCCCGCCTAGCCCCGCCTGGCCCCGCCTGGCCCCGCCTGGCCCCGCCTGGCCCCGCCTAGCCCCGCCTGGCCCCGCCTGGCCCCGCCTGGCCCCGCCTGGCCCCGCCTATCTCCGCCTGGCCCCGCCTGGCCCCGCCTGGCCCCGCCTGGCCCCGCCTAGCCCAGCCTGGCCCCGCCTGGCCCCGCCTGGCCCCGCCTGGCCCCGCCTGGCCCCGCCTGGCCCCGCCTGGCCCCGCCTGGCCCCGCCTGGCCCCGCCTGGCCCCGCCTGGCCCCGCCTGGCCCCGCCTGGCCCCGCCTGGCCCCGCCTGGCCCCGCCTGGCCCCGCCTGGCCCCGCCTGGCCCCGCCTGGCCCCGCCTGGCCCCGCCTGGCCCCGCCTGGCCCCGCCTGGCCCCGCCTCGGAGCGCAGCGCCCGCGCGCGATTTACGGCTGGCGGCCGGCGACTGGTTGGCGATTCCGCAATGCGGCTCCGCGCACGGCAATTACGGATTGTTTTCTCCGTAAATAAGACGTGATTAGTGTCTTATCGATGTTGCAAACCGCGGCTAACCGTTTTTATTTATGGGCTCACTCTGCCGTTAATGCTGGCGCGGGAGGGAGTGTGAGAAGCAAGTTTGGTGAAGTTCCATGATAAATTTCTTGCTCCTGCGAGGGAAATTAGAGGTTATGGTTGGAGGAACCTGCTGTGGAATATATTTAAGTTTGAATATTTGTAGGGATACACCATGCTGTTTAATTGTGGGTAATTTGATACCTTTTCACTTGCCTCCATTATTTTAATTATAGGTTTGTGAGTTGTGTAAGTGAGCTGAAGGATGTACTTATAAGCAAAGTAATTAATACGGAGCATTCGTAATTAAATGATAACATTCCTTTTGAAATTTAATTACAAACACTTTATTGCCTTTTTGAGCTCCTGAAAGAACTCCTTTTCTGAGCTTTTGAAGACAAAACTACTCATTACACATTCAGTCTTATAATGTCAAATTGTTATTCATCTGTACGATATCTATTTCAAGAATCGATTAACTAGTTCATACTACTGAGAATTTATCATTTAAGCTAAGGCTTTGCAGAAAACAACGATGTCTTAAACACTTTGGACATCTAAATCGAGGGGACAAGAGGTGTTTTAGAACTTGAGTGGTGAACTGCTTATCCTTAATCGTTATTTCTAAAAGTAATGGTTAAAAGTAAACAAAACTTTCCAACAATAAAACTTAGAATTAAATATTAAGGTCCACCGAATGAGTATACTGAAGGCATAGCAGGCTCTACCTATTATGTATTGTTTATTATATATGTTACACATTATGAGGAGGGAATGCTATATTAAACACACACTGTATAATTGTATTGAATGTGCAAAATATATGCTATGAATCATGGAATAATATCGGTTAAAAATAGATCAGCACTGCAAATCGCTATCCTCTGTCAATTGTTTCATTAGGCAACCCGCTTGACGATTATGCGTTACACGCTTTTGTGTCACAGCTGTTCCTGTGATTGCATGCCACATTAATATTAAGACAATAAATGAAGAAAAAATAGAAGAAGGAGAAGAAGAAGAAGAAGAAGAAGAAGAAGAAGAAGAATTAAGAGCTTTTGGCGCAACGATAACGGTGGTCTGAATTCACCTAGCGAATAACATACTTGTATTCTGCTGATTGTTATTTTCCACGCAAATAGAGATCCGGTACAGGAGGGTGGCGACAGCTTCTGCGAGTGGCTAAAGTCAGTAATGGCATTTCATTATTTTTTGAGACGAGCTCTGCTCGCGATGAGATGATATATGCAATATTTACTTCTGCGATTTGGCTGAAAGCGGTCCAGAGGGCAACGCAGCCCGCGACCGCCCCTCGCGCCCGGGGTCGCCGCGACGCTCACGGAGTCGCCCGGCGCACGCCTCCACCCCCGCTCGCGATTGCTGCCCCGGGTTACCTCATGGATTTTACATAATGTGGCCGTGGGGTCGTTTTGCAAGGCGAGCGCGGCGTGGCGGCGCCCACGACGAGGCAGCACGCGGCGCCCGGAGCCTGGAAGCGGCGGCGGCGCGGAACCACCAGCGCCACCCCGCGCCACCCCCCGCGCCAATCCCCGCGCCAATCCCCGCGCCACCCCCCGGGCCACCCCCCGCGCCACATCCCCGCCACCCCCCGCGCCACCCCCCGCGCCACCCCCCGCGCCACCCCCCGCGCCACCCACAGCGTCACCCCCCGCGCCACCCCGCGCAACTCCCCCCCGCGCCGCGCAGACGTGTTTTATTTATGGAAGCTGGGAGTCCCTCTCGAACAGGGCTGCACGAAAAGGACACACCCCTCTGTTCGCCTATTCTTCCCTTTTCTGTCTAGATCCATATTCCACTAGGATCTATATTAGTGCTCCATCCCCAACGACAGCCTTTGGTACTGTTGAACATTGTAACTGTCTTTGGAAAATACCACAGGCATACGCGGTATCATGGAAGTTTGTCAGATAGTTGTAATACCACTTTTTACAGCTGGAGCGAGACCATTTGCTAGGGAATTTGCTACCATCATGAAGAAAAAGGTAAGCATGTCCTTGGAGTCCTGATTAGAGGTGCTTTTCGAGAAACTTAGCGTTTCTTTCGGAAAATCTGAGGAAAAGCAAGTATACGAAAATAATTGATACTTGTTCCTTCATTATTACCGAGGTATTTTGTAAGGTACTTTACTGGTCATTCAGAATATGTTGCAGCGTTAAGAAATATCCGATATAGCATCATCTGCGTAGTAATTGTCTTCTTAAAATACACATCAGTTGTAAGACTTGGAGGCAAATATCGAATAAATAAAAGTAAATAAATATTTGTTTAAATTTAAGGATATTAATCGAGTTATTTATAGTTTGTGTTTTTAATTAGTAATTCCTCCCGTTTTGATCCTGGGAGGTAAAACGTTTATGATCCGATTCACCTACATTCTCGCAACCTCAATGAAGAAATTTTTACATCAGCGTCATTATTTTGCAATCATCCTTATTTTCACCGAAAAACATTCTCTTAGTGTTGCACAGGAAGCAATATGAATTACATTACATTAAACACATTATATTCACCATTTCACCATTGACTTTTTTTCCAGTAAACTCAGTAATTATTTGTTCATATGATTCAACGGTCCCATCTCTCGCGTTTCTGTCAACAACCTTTCGAAAATCCCCCACCCTTTCCACGAATTTCTGAATCTATCCGAAAGGCAAAGTACACCTAATCGATAATGCCGATGGAATCAAAACACTGCGCGAAATCAGTTAGCACTTCGTGCAACCACAGTGAGCCGTGAAAGTTCACAGTTGAGGATTAGGGCGTTGATCTTCGCGAGGAAAGTCGCGGGCCGATTGAATCCGAGGGGTGATGGAGGCGGGCCGCGCGCTTTTAATGACGGGTTGCCCGCGGCGGCGCGGCGCGGCGCTGATCGCTTGCCTGCGGGCGCGGCGCGGGGCTGCGCGGCGCTGATCGCTTGCCTGCGGGCGCGGCACGGGGCTGTGCGGCGCTGATCGCTTGCCTGCGGGCGCGGCGCGGGGCTGTGCGGCGCTGATCGCTTGCCTGCGGGCGCGGCGCGGGGCTGCGCGGCGCTGATCGCTTGCCTGCGGGCGCGGCGCGGGGCTGTGCGTCGCTGATCGCTTGCCTGCGGGCGCGGCGCGGGGCTGTGCGGCGCTGATCGCTTGCCTGCGGGCGCGGCGCGGGGCTGTGCGGCTCTGATCGCTTGCCTGCGGGCGCGGCGCGGGGCTGCGTGGCGCTGATCGCTTGCCTGCGGGCGCGGCGCGGGGCTGTGCGGCGCTGATCGCTTGCCTGCGGGCGCGGCGCGGGGCTGTGCGGCGCTGATCGCTTGCCTGCGGGCGCGGCGCGGGGCTGTGCGGCGCTGATCGCTTGCCTGCGGGCGCGGCGCGGGGCTGTGCGGCGCTGATCGCTTGCCTGCGGGCGCGGCGCGGGGCTGCGCGGCGCTGATCGCTTGCCTGCGGGCGCGGCGCGGGGCTGTGCGGCGCTGATCGCTTGCCTGCGGGCGCGGCGCGGGGCTGTGCGGCGCTGATCGCTTGCCTGCGGGCGCGGCGCGGGGCTGTGCGGCGCTGATCGCTTGCCTGCGGGCGCGGCGCGGGGCTGCGCGGCGCTGATCGCTTGCCTGCGGGCGCGGCGCGGGGCTGTGCGCGCTGATCGCTTGCCTGCGGGCGCGGCGCGGGGCTGTGCGGCGCTGATCGCTTGCCTGCGGGCGCGGCGCGGGGCTGTGCGGCGCTGATCGCTTGCCTGCGGGCGCGGCGCGGGGCTGTGCGGCGCTGATCGCTTGCCTGCGGGCGCAGCGCGGGGCTGTGCGGCGCTGATCGCTTGCCTGCGGGCGCGGCGCGGGGCTATGCGGCGCTGATCGCTTGCCTGCGGGCGCGGCGCGGGGCTGTGCGGCTCTGATCGCTTGCCTGCGGGCGCGGCGCGGGGCTGTGCGGCTCTGATCGCTTGCCTGCGGGCGCGGCGCGGGGCTGTGCGGCTCTGATCGCTTGCCTGCGGGCGCGGCGCGGGGCTGTGCGGCTCTGATCGCTTGCCTGATCGCTTGATCGCTTGACTGCGGGCGCTGCGCGCGGCCCAGGCGCCAGACGCCCGTCAAACTGGCGGCCAAGAGAGGGGCCCAGCACACGACCACTGCTGGGACGAGGTCTAGTTTGAGTGGCAGATGTGTGTCGGTAACATATCGTCTTCAAGGTGGAATTTTCTGGTACTACGTTGAAATCGCCAGGGTTGAAGAAATGAGAGAAATGTTACTTAATAATAAGGATACGAAACGGGCTTTTTGCCAGGAACTTTTTTTGATTTCAGGAGATCGAATAAGATTTAAGAAAAAATAGTTAAGAAATCGATGAAAGCATATAAGTAAAATATCATGTATGTGGGGATTGCACAAATTAAATGCAAACAATGTACCTACTTACTATTGGTCCGATTCGGGATCCTTATGGAATTCTCTCATTTGTTTAAATAATTTTTTTGCGTGGTATTCGTTTCCAAGATATGTTCAAAGATTAAATTGTATTGAGACTCATTGCTGTTAACTTAAGTTACTTTTCGGCGTTTCTGAATTGAAGTCCAGCAAACGGATTCCAAGAGTACATTACTGTAGGAAATAAGCAGCAATATACGTTTGGTATAATAAACGAATTTACATTATTACACATAGAATACTGATTAATATCTTTGATAAATTGATTTACTCCTCTATAGTGTAAAGTATTCAAATAAATACAATTTTACGTGTATCTCTTTTCCTTCTCCTGAACTGAGTAATATATACGGTATTTTTTATTCTTTAATGAAATATTTAATCTTCAAATCATCCTTGTTAATCTGAAACGTCCGAATGCCTACACACAATGAAAAACTACTTCAGTGGAACAATTAACTAGGAAGATTTTAATGAAAAAGGCGTTCATTGCGCAGACAACCGGATGTTCATGGCAAATGTGTAGTGTTCGTTATCGCGTCTGGGCAGTTCCTTCACCCGACAAAAGATCCGGGTGCTCGGTCGGTGGGTGCAACGCCGGTGCATTCTCGCCAGGCAGCAAGTAATTCCTACCTGCCTTCCCTCTCGCTGGCGTTACGTTTGCTGTCACTAAATTGACGCCGGCGATATTAATTCGATTTTAATTCGGTAATGAATGGTTCTCTCCTCATTATGCAGACGAGGCGTCGCTGGGCGTAAAAGTGTTGAACGCGTTGCTCCAGTCGGAGCGGTTGTGCCAGAGTGAGGGCGGGCGCGGTCGGCTCCTTCGTTGAAGCGGATCTCGAAGAAAATTCATTCACTTGCTTCGTGCTGATCGATCCAAATCTTCAAATTTTTGTTCTTAATTTATGATGACTATCCTATTACTGAAACTAAAACCAATAGTGTTTCCTATACTTACAAAATTCCCCAACTAGGGTGGCGTATTTTAAAACGTGTGTCGCTTTTTCTATCCGTTTTTTCTCATCGGTTCTCCCTACTGGCCAATCATTAAACTGTGACTCATCTATCTTAGAAGGCGGTATACATCGATCGCTATGTCGATATCCAATATACCGGGTATGTAGTATAACGTAACCTCTTTCATTTTAACATAGATTTCTCCTTCCCTTCGCAGGGGATTTATCGACACTTTCCAAATCACTCGTGGTGTCATATATGATAAATATTATTTTGAATTTTTGTTTTTTAGTGGTTATTTATTTAAATAGCTTTGTTTTCCCTCTCCTGAAATGCTGTTTTCTAACTATGTAAAATTAACTCGTCATTAATCATAATAACGAGTGTGTAATTTATTATATATGTCAATACACTAATAGATTTTAATCAACAACAAAAATCACATTTACGAACGCAATTTTTGGGGTTATTAGAGACTTTCATGATATACTAAAGCATCGGTATGTTAAGCATAAAATATGAATCTTAAGTGAAATAACGAGAGAAATATTGTCAATGGAGAGTTCTCCCAATTCTGCATATGAAACTTGGCAAGGAAGGAAAGGATGAACATTTCATATTTGGAGTTGGTAGAACACTGGGAGGCGGTGAACATGGGAAAATCGTACATTGATTTAGGATCATTCATAGATGTGGAAATAAATATTAACGGAAATATTGGGTGCAATTTATAACTAGAAAAAATACTATCAGTAATTACAAATAGAATGGTTACCCCTAGGACAATCAAAAGAAGTCTGACAGATTGCTGGTATGATTGAATATTGCAGTGATGGTGTGGTGGAAGGAACATAAGACTTAGAATTCTGATGCCTGGCTTCATTTATCCACACGCTACTCCAACCTGGTTCAGTCAACGCGTGTAGTTTGGTCCCATTTTCCTCTTAACACCACCCAAGGCGGTTGCTCCACAGAGCTCACCTGAGTCTCGACTTCGGCGGCTGTCAGGGGGGACAACCGGATCGACGAGGGGCCGCTGAAGGGGACGGATTCTGGACGCGCCCCCGTTCTCCTTGGCCTCCGCAACGCTTGGGGCGCTGTGCGTCCCCCTCAATTACGGCGCCACTGCCCCCGACGCTTCAGCCGCCGCCACCTCACCATTGCCCGTCCCCACCACTGCCACTGCTCCCGCCCCGGCTCTGCTCCCGCCCCCGTCCCGCCCCGCCCCGCCCCGCCACGCTTCCGCCACCGCTCCCGCTTTCGACACCGCCATTCCATCCCCAACCATTGCAGCCGCCACCTCCCCTTCATCAGTCACCACCACGCCACCGCCTACGCCCCGGTCCCGGCCCTGTTCCCACCCCGTCCCCGCCCCGCCCCCGCCCGCTCCGCCACGACTCCCGCCACTAACCTCACCTTAACTCCTACCCTTCACCCCCTCGCCATCCACCTTCACTGCCGCCGCCACTTCCCCCTAGTCCCACCGCCCGTCTCCACAGCTTTTGCCATTGCCAATGTCACCGCCAACGCCACGCCCACTTCAGCCCACCCTACTTCCTCACCCTTCACCTTCACTACCGCTGCCGCCTCTGCCACTGCCACCCCTACCCACAATCACACTCTCCCACCATTACCTGGATCATTGTAGCCACCGGCGCCTCTACATAGTCATCACTGCCGCCGCCACCGCCAGCTCCATCGCACCGCCGCGCTCCACCGGCCGTGTCGCGCCTTTTTGCGCCGCGCCGCGGGCGGGTGCCGGGCGGTGCGGCGCGGGCGCGGGCGAGATCTCTATTAACGCGCCCATTACCTCGCGCCCAGGTGTTAATTGAAGTAATTAAGCCGCCGGCGAACGCGCCCGACGCGAGGCGAGGCGGTGCTGTGGTGGCGTCGTCACGCAGCCCGGCCGCTTTGAGCACACAGGAGGTGCGCCTGGTAAATGGGAAATGGCGAGGGCCAAGTGATGAGGTCGACAAGTTGCTAGGTTGCTTACTATATACTGTACATTGGTATTTGTACATTCTTGGTAAACGCTGTTTGAGCATTTTAAAGGGATTGAAAAATGCCGCCATATCAGGAGTCAGGGAGGTGTTTAAATATTAAGTACATTCTTGGTAAACGCTGTTTGAGCATTGTAAAGGGATTGAAAAATGCCGCCATATAAGGAGTCAGGGAGGTGTTTAAGTCAAGCAGGCGTTTAAATATTATTATTCGTAATTTAGGGTAAAGGGGTAAAGGAACAGCGTAATAGTATTTAAGATACTTTACAAGAGATTTTAACTTATTAAAGTATTTCATTAAACCATCATTAATATCATTAAGGTTCTCTCCATTTACAAATATTGAACTTGAGATTTTTACGGGAACTCCGTTTTTAAATTTTCCTCGAGTGGCCAGGAAGATGAAATCTCAAGTCTTAAAGAGCAACGGCGGGTGTACGTCATAGGATTAGGAGAATTACTTTTTGGCTTATTTCTTATTAGGCTGTAATCAGAAAGTTATAATGAGTACTGAGAAATCCGTTTTCGCATAAAATTGCAACGCATTTTAACTCCTAACCCGAAATACGTAATCCTTGTTTGAAATTCAGATGCATTGTGACTAGTTAATGTAACTGTACCTTTTCGCATAATATACTGAATAGAAGCGCAAGATATTAATTAATTATTCAAATTATATCATTCTCAAATGGATACTATAGTGAAATGAAAGAACTATTTTAGACTGTATTAGCATCCGACCGATCAACGGAACGTTTCTAATTCTGTTCCTGGTTGTATCAAATATTGTTTTATGTTACGGTCCATTTTCAGCAATTATTGTAACAAAAGCATTCACATGAAGTATAACAATGAATACTTCTGCGGAAGACTTCCTCAGACATACATCCATTTCCATACTGTCAGTGCTTATCTCATGGTCGGTTTGAGGTCTGTGATCAGCATTCGAAGTCCCTTCCCTTGAAACCGAGGAATACAAAATACATTTTGTGTAGCAATGAATATTTTCTGCAATCGGGAAACGCTTCTCCAAGACTGAGGAAGGCACCGGTGCACTTCGCTGACATTTAGGGAAGAAATCGGCCTGGCATCGAGTTGTGGCGGCGGCGGCGGCGGGGAGAAACCAGAGAAAATCCGCGCTCCGTCGTGAACCCAGGACCCTTGCGTCACGCGGGCCGGCGGCGCGGGGGCTAATGGAAGCGGGAGGAGGTGCGAAATCTCATCCGCGGTGCCCTCGGCTGCGCGGCCGAGGCCAAGGAGCCCCTCGTCGTCCCGTAAAACTAATTGGATGGCGCCGTAATCGCAATTAGTTTGTGCGCCGCGGCGTGTCTGCGGGTGGGTGGGGCGAAGTGGGGGGGGTGAGGGGGCGGGGCCGGGCGGGTCAAGGGGCGTCCGCCGCGTCATCGCAGGTTGCGGCGGTGTCCCTTCACTTTCCCACCGCGCGGGGACGAACGAGATGTGCCATTGGGGGGCGGGGGGGACAGGGCTTGATCGCTGATGGTCGCTTGCTCCTTGGGTCGGTGTTTCGGTAATTTGCTTTGAAGTAATTTCCTACAGTAAGCCGCCGCCATCCCACGATTTCCACAATTTGCTTCTTGGGCCTTTCACCTAGTGCACGTGGATTGACGTTTCGCAGAGTTCTTTGATGTTCTAAATGTGTTCGGACTATTCGTACTCTTCTTTTAGCATTGAGTACAAATACTTCTTCAGACCACGCAATACGCGTACATTTCGTTGTTTCCGTAAATTTCGAATTAGGTTATTCTGTTTATTACCCCTTGTTTCCTGTACGTTATTGTCGCGAGTTCTCTTTACGTCTTTTGGTTGGTTTGCAGAGGTTTCAAGCCAAGATACCTCCCCGATTCTCTAGGCTGTCATTCCCGCACCATAGTTTTCAAACTTTTTTAATCTACTATCTCTTTTTTGAGAACAAACTTACTGTGGGCATCCTTTAATCAAGTTTTTTTTAATCAACACAGTATGCATGTTCGTGCACTTATAAATTCAATTTCAATTCTTATTTCAAATCTATTTTATCTCCTCTATCAGCGTTCTGCAACGGAGAAAAGACAGTTTTAATACTACGATACTTCGCATGTCAGTCGACCGTAAATCACGTTGTGGGTACTTTTGTTTGGTTTTAAATGTTAATCATTTTAATTTTAAATTCATAACACATGTCAGAAAAGACGATTTATGATCGATTTTAAAACATTAATGTTTCTTTCTATCTTCTCTACGCTGTCTCCCACTTTGATGATAATGTTCTCACATTTGCGAAGGCGTGTGAGATTCACCTTTTTATCTGAAATTGTGTAGTTGTTTTCGTGTTCGACGAACCCTTTAAAGGTTTTTATTTATGTCAACGTTTTAATTAGCTCAAATAATTCTGGCTCCAAGAAATGGAAATTATTGAACGATTTATATTAACAAAATCGATCAAAACTCATCGTGCATAAATAAGTGTAAAAATATATAAGTGAGACCCTCTTTTATTTCAGTATTTTTATTGTGAAATGAAATACATAAAAATTGTTTTCAAAAGGAAAGTATCCCAGAGCCCTTTCTCTTGTGGCTTCACGAAAAATACACATTGACTGCTAACACGCTTTGAGTACTACAACACCATCTTACTCTCACTCGGCTTCCATAATCCCCACCACCAATGGACGTTTGATGGGTCTGCCTCCACCCGCGCGACCTCTTGGGCTTTGCGCCGTCCATGCCTCGCCGTCGCCCTGCCGCCCTCGCACCCCCTCACCATTCCCACGCCCTCGCCATCGCCCCACCCCTGCAGCCATTGGCAACCTCATTGCCCCTGCCTCCGCCCGCCAAGCCCTCGCTCCCGCTGTCGCCCTCCCCTCCCCCGCAGCCCTCGTCAACCCCGTTGCCCCCTGCACCCGCGCCACTCCTACGCCTCCCCTTGGCGCCTCACCACCCCCACATCATCCTCCCCGCCCCCGCAGCCCTCTCGTCAACCTCGTTGCGCCTGCCACCCGCACCACCGCCGCCTCCTCTCCCAGCGCCATCAGGCGCCTCTGCGGTCTGCGGTTTGCGGTGGGGCGCCGTTAACGGTGGGGCCCCGGGCGGCGCAGGGCTTCGGCGAAGCGCGGGCGCCCCCGCGGAGAGACGCCGCTCTCAGCCGGATGCTGCCGCCGCGTGAATCACTTACGGCGCTCAGCCGCCCCAACACGCGCGTCTCTAAAAGGTTGCTGGGGCCTGGATTGTGGGGGCCGTTTTGTATGCGTATGGCGTTTCTTGGCGCTATTCACAGAAGTTTCCACACCGGGAGCGACGCGGGCTTCAAATAGCATTGTGCTGGTCACAACAATTTCTCAGTAATACTAATGTCCCTGATACTTAGAACTAGTACACAATGAAAATGGATGCTAACTTCTCGCTTGTAATTTTTTGAACTGTATAAATTTCTCAGGGAGTGGAACATACTCGTGACGGAATGATAAAAGTGTTTCGTCTTAATAGGAAAAATTACCCCAGCAATATAGCAAAATGTTCATGACCATCATGTGTCAGTGTGCAGGACGTACAAGAGAATTCTGAACATTCATAGTTGTTTGTTTTATATTGTTAGGGAAACGAAGTGCACACCTTGACACAGAACATTTGCAATTCAAATAAACCAATCGTTATAAACCCCATTTAACAGTTAAGAAGCAATAGGAAATATGATTTTAACCGCAAACCACAGACAAACAACTACAAAAAGAGTGCAAAAGTGAATATATTTTATGCATCAATGCATCACGATTTCTTGAACTTACGGTGCAATGTTTGTAAGTCGTGAAGAAGTAGTTATTCCGAGTCGTAAACTCCTCCATAGAATTGTTTCCTCGAAAGAGATTAAGATAAAAGATCAGTTGATTGTGTGGGAGGTAGTAGGTTGTCTGATTTAATGTGATTTTCAGTGCATACGTTTTCCCTTATTACGCCATCAGAAGAGCTTTTAAACTCCTTAGCCTAACCTTCATTCAGTTCTATGTTTCACACCTAAGTTCTACACGATTGCACTATTATATGGAACTAATATACAACACAGATCTCCAGGATGAAATGCCAACCGAGTAGCTAGTGCTTAATACAGATCATTATGTGATTATGTAAATCATACCTTTCTATCCTAGAACTATGGGAAGTAAACAGATTGTTCCACTGATTCTAGTAACTTTTTTTGTGTACGCTCTCCTATTTCATCTCGTGGACAGAACATGTACCCTGATACAAATCAAGTCGTGTTTCATTTGTCTCTCTGTTCATTCTACGTTGAGAGTGCTGCGGATGTTGCTTTTTTATCTTGTGCTGAGTATGCAACTCTTGCGATCCCCCTCCTTCGCCACCTCTGCAGCGGTGCGACTTGGCAACCTCCCAGTCGCAGTTTGCTTCTGGAATACGAACGTTAACACACATACGCACTCTCGATGTTCGGGGTTCCAGAGTTTTGCTGCAGCATCGTTGACCTTAATTTGTAGACTCGATTGAGAAATATCCGGGGGGAGTGGTTGCATTTTCAGGACACGGTTTTTTGTAGATTAAACTACAAAGCATTATTGAATAATGTATATTTTAATGGATAAAAATTACATTCAGGGAAGATGGTGAAATCAAAACGAAGATCGTGACAAACGTCAGTAATTCGTAACAAAAATAATGGAGTGTAATATTCACAATATGAATTAGTAAGTTTGTAAATCAATTTCATTTATCTTTTCTTTTTTTTTTTTGAAAAGTATTCAATGCTATATAATTTTTTGAAAGGCTTTTGGCGTTTGGAGCAATTACATGCAAATGTGTACCGTTTCAGGATTCGAAAAACTTCGAACATCATGAAATCTATATATGACGGCCTCCCCTCGTCCATTATTATTTATAACAACAAACATTTAGCTAGTTTCATTGCCAAAGTCGACCTTTGGAAAGCCTACATAAGCGTGACATTTTACAGAATAATTCTAAGTTCCCAATTATTTTTCAACGAGAAAACAGAATTGATTCATGAATTATCTGAAGAATCTTAGTTCAATGAAATATAATGTTCTACTCAGACATGCACGCAAGCGAGCCATCTCTCTTAACAGTTTGTTCATCGAAAAACATCAAAAATTAGTCTCAACTTCGGAATACTGATAAATGATTTTAATTTTTTGAGGACAAAGTGAAGTATGTGAGCATTCAACTATTCGTGCAAGACGACTGCAATGTGGACGCTAGATGCGTTTTTCCTTTTGTAATGGACTAGCAATAAACGCCGATAACGCAATTACCTGTCGTGTCCTAATTAATGGGCAAGTTTAGCTATAACGCCCTTCTGCGTCATGGCCTGCTCGGGCTCAGTCGGTCATACGTCTTGCCAGTCGGCACTAGACGAGCATGCGCAACTCGGTCAGTCCTCAGGCGAGGACTTCACAAACCGTCCGCAAGTCTGCCGCTCTTTCGTGCGTCTGTGCACTCGAGTGACAGTCAAGTAGTGTGCAGATTAATCATACTTTCAACATTGTATGTTCACGTATGTAACGACGCTACTCGCACTATGTGAATGTACTATAAATACGTGATATTGAAAAGGAGTTTATTTATGGAGTGTTATTTTCCTACTTTTTTCGGTGATGGAAACTCTTCGGTGTAGAAAATGATATTCTATATTGAATTTGGAAAGATGTGTAGAATTCTAGATACCAACGTACGGATAGTTATTGAGTTGTTAAAAATCAACAGAATTATAGAACTCCAGGAAAGATAAATCATTACTTAAAAAATCCCTTTTCAAGGTCACAGATTCAAAATCACATTTCAACTTATACCTAACCTATACTTATACTTAACCTATGAATCGATCAAATCTTCAAAACCAACGTTAAATTTCAGATTAGAAAGGAGCGATGAATTAATTATCCAACAAACAGGACATTGGGCAAATACTTAAAAAGTGGACGCAGCATGCCGTGCAGAAGAGCGCTGTCGCGGCGCGAGCGCCTGCTGCTGGCGGCCATCTTCCTGTCGGCGCCGCCGCAATGCTTCTTCGTGCGCGGGCTGCACCGCTCGCCCTCGCGGGACGCCCTGTCGCCCGGCGCGGGGCCGCCGCCCGCCGCGCGCCTCGCGGCCGCCCACTTCGCCCAGCGGGACACGCGCTTCCTGCCCGCCCTGCGACACGGTAGGCGGCCGCCGCAACCGCTGCCTGCACTGCTGGGTGTCCGGGCGCGACAACTGCTTGGCTCCGTAGACCCCTTAGTGGCGTCAATGTCAGAGAGTTGCGGCGTTGCCCCTCCGCTAGATGGCGAGATCCCGTGCCGACCTACACTGCGGCTTGCGAGAGATTTCCCCCTACAAGTATCCCAGCTTATCCCTCCGGGACAAGTTCGGTGCTCCCGACTGGTCTCCCGAAAAGTGTGGTAGAGTAGTGAATGTAAGCATAAGAGTTTGTGTGTAAGGAATGAGCGTAGGACAGGGATGATGGGGAGGGGATCTCACACAGTCAGTGGCTCGTTTCCTACTAGACTGTTCCGGCATTCGCCTGGTGCTGATCGGAGAAACCAAAGAAAACTACCGATCAGACCTGCCGGCCACTAGAATTCTCCTCCAGACAGCGAATTCGATCTACGTATCTAGCTAGTGTAGAAAAAAATCATATATATATATATATATATATATATATATATATATATATATATATATATTTACACTAGCTAGATACGTATATCGAATATATATAACCATAGAACGTCTCGGCCAGTGACGATGCGAAGGCAACTGCTGTTCCCGTGAGTATCCTAGCTGGTATACTATTTGATGCGAACGGATGGCTGAATGTGTGCAAACGAGTGCAGGCCAAGTGTGTGAATGGCCTCAGAAACAGAAAGTGGATATTGCACACCTGTGATGGAAAGTGAAGTAAACCGGTAAAATATTTGGAATCACATGATTGAATTCTTGATTATATTTCTCTCAGTTACGTATTTGTGTGATCCATTTCCTTGATTTCTCTTGATAAATGTTCAGTGTCAGCGAGAAGGAATAAGAATGAACTCTTCTACGAGGAGAAGCAACATAAACTTCCCGAGAAACCCCTTTGGAAACGGTGAAAGTCATAATTTTTGTACAGTTTTACAATTTAGATGTATAAAATTTAGTTTGTCAATGATTTTTTTGCGGAATATTAAATTGTATTTGGAAATCCGTCTAGAAAAGAAACAATTGTAAATAATTCAAAAGAGTCTGACAAACTATTGCAAATGAGCAGAAAATCTTATTCCATTTATCACCTCAATCGATTATTAAAAATATACAGTGAAGAAATCTCAAAAAATCCGTTACCGATAGGAAATTAGAATCGTTCTCTGAAAAATAAGAAACCCAATTGACAGCATTAATTTGAATCTAGTGCTCTCGGATTAAATAATCTGGAGTCCATTGTCATGTACAAAATTAATAACGTCTTAGTTTGTGGCTCGAAACGCCAATAAATGAAAGTTGCTATTTTACTGTAAACACGTTAATTGTTTTATCTCAATTCCTTAATTATTTAGGTCCTTAAAATTCCGTTGCATTTTCCGCATTATTTCATTGTTTCTTAAAATGTATTTCTAGTATTCTCTGGTATCTTTTATCGTTCGAATACGCAATACTGAGTAGATATTTGCATACCAAATGTTGTACGCATACAGACAAGGCGGCCGACGTATTTCCATATAAAAATTTTAGCTTTGCTTCAATGGAAATAAGCACGTCAATAGAGACGCACGTCGTAGTATTTAGTGGGTTGCATGTTCTTGGCAACCACACTCGTACTGTTTGCAGATGCATTTCTAGATTCCTTTCTCACACCAGGCCCTTCATAATGTCACGGATAGCGCCCGGAGAAATGTTTGTTTACAGTACATATTTCGAATCCGTAGAAAATCATGAAGAATTTTATTAAATATTATAAAAATTGGTTAATTTTTGGGTGGGATTTTATCGATTTAATAAATTGATTTAATGTTTTGATTTAACATTATGAGATAAGATCGATTAATTTAATCACGGAGAATAGGTGGAAGAACATATTTCTATAAATTCATTTTTTACATCTCCCATACGTAGATAGTTGTTTGAAAAAATGTAGTGATAATTAAAAAGGAATTTCAAAAGTTCTCCGTAACATCAAGTGGTAAAAAGCAAATCATGTACTCGCGCAAAGGCATTGATTATATTTTCCAGATACAAACAAGGAGAGGACAACGCGTTTTTTATGTCGTGAACAAAAATTTGTCTGGGCGATTAAAGTATGATTGCTCACTATATTGAGAAATGCAAAAGAAAACTACGTAAAGAAAACATAACTTTGAAAACATAACAATTGAATTGGTATGTAGCTTGGTCTTATGTCTTATTTGAACCACCGATCAGAATCAGTGGAGAAACGCAGTTCTGTTTCCAAAAATTCTCGACCCTACCATTGTTACAGTGCAATCAAATGGACGCAGAATTGGGAATTCATCAAGTGTGCTCGACTGCCATCTGTCTGTGGTGTCACACGTGTTCGCATCCAACACCGCACTCCGCGCGCATTCCGTGCCGCCACAGCCACCTCCACCGCCACCTGCGCCGCCACCTACACTATTGTCTGCACCACCACCACCCCCACTACATTCGCTCCCGCCTCGCCCCCGCAGCGACCACCACCACCACCACCACCGCCATCGCCTCCGCCGCCACCACCACCACCACCACCACCACTGCCCCCACCACCGCCATCACCTCCGCCCCTGCCAACGCCTCCGCCACCGCCTCCACCACTACCTCCACCATCGCCTCCGTCATCACCACCAACACCGCCTCCACCTCCTCCTCCACCTCCGCCACCGTCTCCGCCTCCGCCACCGCCTCTGCCACCGCCTCCGCCATCGCCTTGGCTACCGCCTCCACCACCACCTCCGCCATTAGCTTCGCCTCCTCAACCGCCAACGCCACCTCCTCCGCCACAGCCCCCATCACAGCCTCTGTCAACGCCTCGGCCAACTCGCCCGCCCCCGTTCACCAATCATCACCGCCTCCTCCTCCGCCTCAGTCTCCAACGCCTCCTTCATTGCCTTCACCAACGCGGCCGCCGCGCCGCTTCCACCACCGCCGTCCCCGCTGTTGCTGTCTCTCCACTACCGCCACCGCCGCCCTCTGCGCTGGCGCACAAAGGCTTACGATGGACGGCGCTGCGGGCGAGCGCTCCCCGCGGCCGCATTTGCTCTCAATGCGGCGAGCAAATCGCCGATAAACCTTCGATATGTGCTGAGAGCCGCTCCAGGCGGATTCCTGGCCGCCGCGCCGCACCGCGTCGCGCACACAAAGCGGCGAGCTGTCCGACGAGCACAGCGCCGGCGAGCACGCCTCTCCGGCCGCCCCGCCCCCTCCCGCCACCGACCGTTCCACTGCCCCAACGCGACCTCCCGCCTCCCTCGCGCACGCTGTTCAGCCTCCTCGCCTAGGTGTGCCTGCCACCCAGGTGGCTCAACTCAGAGCCACCTGACCTCATCTAGGTGTCATCTTGCTATCCAGCTGGTTAAACTCACACCCACCTGACCTCACCTAGGTAGATCTTGTCACACAGCTGGCTAAACTAATAGCCGCCTGATCTTACCTGGGTAGACCTTCTTTCCACCCTGCCGCTAAAATCACCCTGCCGCTAAAATCACCCTGTCGTCGCCGAGGTCGACCGTCTTGTCACACAGCTGGCTAACTCATAGCCGCCTTACCTCACCCGGGTACACTTTCTTGCCACCCAGGTAGACTTGCAGCCACTTGACCTCACTAGGGGTAGACTTTCTTGTCACACAGCTGGCTGGACTAATAGCCACCTAACCTTACCTGGGTAGACCTTTTCAATCTTCTGGCTAAACTCATCCTGACGTAGGTAGACCTTTTTGCCACAGCTGGCTAAACTCAGAGCCGCCTTACCTCACTTGGGTAGGCCTTCTTGCCACCCATGTGGCTAAACTCAGAGCCACCTGACCTCACCTAGGTAGACCTTCTTGTCACCCAACTGGCTAAACTAATAGCCGCCTGATCTTACCTTGGTAGACCTCCTTTTCAATCTTCTGGCTAAACTCATCCTGACCTCGCCTAGGTAGACCTTTTTGTCACACAGCTGGCTAAATTCAGAAGTGCCTTTACCTAACTTGAGTAGACCTTCTTTCCACCCAAGTGGCTAAACTCAGAACCAACTGACCTCACCTGGGTACGTCTTCTTGCCACTCATCTGGCTAAACATTCAGCCGCCTATCCGCCCGACCCTCTCCACCATTGTGATGCAGCCGACTAGCAAAACTGTCGCGTTATTACCACGTCTTTTATCACATTCAGGCGCCTAGCCATCCAACCGTCGAAACGCTTATCTTCATTGCCTTCAAATTGCTTAACTTTCCTCTCAATCCGAACCGTTATTGCCGAGCTTCTGGACCGTCAAACGTCCATTCCAACTCACCATTCTCACGTGAGAATTGAATGAAATTCAATCGCACATCTATCATATTGCGTGGCAAAACATCAGGCCTAAATCTGAATAGTTTAGTAAAGCAACAATTCAATACCCCAGCTCATCAGTCTCCCATCTTTGTCTTCACTGTTACTCGAGTCACCACTTCACCCGTTCCATCTGCTGTCTTCTGACTCATCATTGCTTGGCGTACACACTACCCACTGTCATTATCCACTTCTTTTGTCATTCCGCAACCAGTACTCACAAATACGTAGGTGCCCCGTGTCGTAATATGTACACAATGTATGTACTATTTTACCTATCACCTCGGCCAACCACACGGTTGTTATCTAAAACTGCTCTCATCGCATTTCTATTGTTTTACCACTCCACTATATCCCACACATTGTTATCACTTGTTGAGGTGTATCTTTAGCTTCATCTCTGCCACGCCCGTAACACAAAACTACTTCATTAAAGAGAAACTTCGCATTGCCTGTTCCAGCAATCTAACGAACACCTACGTTGTCACCAAGAACGATACTTCGTCAGCTTGAACTCAACGTATCCTACGCCTAAATCTCTCTCTTGTCTTTATCGGTAATGTAGTTACTTGGCGTCACCATTATTTATCTCATGACTTAATCTCAAGTTGTTCGAAAGAAGACCTTTCTTTCCACTGCCTTCCCATGACTTCTAGAACATCTATTATTATCAAAATAGCACCTCCGTCGTCCTTAGAAGGATGACAGCTGTCCGGGAGACCCGTGTCGACGGCAGTGATACTGGACATCACTGCCCTCGACGCGTCCTCCCAGACAGCCGATAGCTTTCACATGACTCTGGCCGCGGAAGCCTATGATTGCATCCAACGTCGTCAATTTTCCGCATCCTATCAAACACACACCTCTGCTGTAGATCTCTGCGTCCCAGCATCTTCCCCATTTCCCCGCTTTCTGCCGTCACCCCGCCCCACCTCGCCTCGTCTATCGGCATCTCGTCGCCCACCATCACTCAGCCGCGGTCGCCCGAGAGCGCGGTCACCTCTGCAGAGCGGAGGGGGGCGGAGCGGATGGGGCGGGACGGATGGGGCGGGACGGAGGGGGCGGGGTTCGGAGGGGGCAGGCGGCGGTGGCGGGGCGGTGGTGGCGGAGCGGAAGTGGGGGGCGGAGGGGGCGGGGCGGAGGGAGCGGGGTGGTGGTGGCGGGGCGGTGGTGGCGGGGCGAGGCTGGGTTGGGCTGGGCGGGGCGGTGCAGCGGAGTGAGGCTGGGCCGGGAGGGGCGGGGCAGGGCGGTGTGGAGCGGGGCAGGACGGGGCGGGGCGGGGCTGGGCGGGGCGGTGCGAGGCGGGGCGAGGCGAGGCGGGGCGTGGCAGGGCGGTGTGGAGCGGGGCGGGGCGGGGTAGCGGCGCTCGTGGCTAAGCCGTCGCGGAATGTGCGTAGCGGCCTGGGCGACGGCCATTGTTCGGCGCCGCGTAACGATATCGAGTGCGCGCATCTGCTCATCAGGGGACAATGCCCCCGCACCGCTCGCACTTATCGGATTTTTTATTCGTTCGTTTGCATATCGCCGCGTCGCTACACGCGTATCGCGACAGGCGCCCGCGACGCGACGCCGCAATAATTCTCCAGGCGGCGGCGGCGCTCGCCCGTCCACGCAGCGCGGCACATTGTGCGCGCACAATGGAAGAGGAATATTCCCATTGAGACGATTCTATTAACTGCAAATGAGCCTCCAATGGCGCATCCCGCATTATTGTACGGCGGTGCTGCGGCTGGGGGGCTGGCAAATGGACGGTGCTCTACGTGCCTGCATGTACTTCCTCTCAAAAATGAAACGCCATATGGCTGAGTTGTATGTTCTCTTTTATGAAATATATGTACTGAAAAGCTAATCGTTCAAAATTTAGTGTACAAATTTCACTATTGTGCGTACTGTATTTAAACAATACACTTTTACAAAACGTGTATATGTATCTGAGGCGAGAATTCATTCTACTGTGCGAGATATGATACTATGAGCGGGATTCTGAAAATATTCGGTTATCTGTTACTAAATAAGGCTTTTAGGTAGTCAGATTTTACTTACAAACAACATGCCCTTGCCCTAGTTTCACATTGTTACTTCATAAATCAACAATTAACTTCTGTGGAAAAATTACGCTACAAAGTTGACACCTTAAAACTTGTTCAATTAAGTAAGTTAAAGTTACTAATTGAGGTGGATAAAAGTGCACAAGTATTTTTATTACAAAAATTACAAATTAAATCAGCAGTACGCAAATAATTAACTTTTGGTTATTGATCTTATAGATTTACATAACCTACATAAGTATCCCTAGAGGGTCTGAAAGTGCTATTTCAAACATATTTGTTTGGATCAATTTTTACTTTCTCGCTACGAAGTAGAGAGAAAGTTATGTAATGCTGGGGGGAAACGGCGAATTCGGCAGAAAAACACTCATTACAGGTTCCTGGAAACGAAAAAGTGGATAAATCCGCTTGCTAAAATTAGAAAAAATCCTCTAACACGTGGTGTAGCCAAAATCCATATTTTGTGGGTCCTTGATGCCGAAAATCGAATGAGGGAAAAACGTCTGTCCGTTTCTCTGTCCGTCCTGGACACAACGCTAGCAGCTTAATCGTTCAGCCGATTTTCTTCAAAATCGATTTGCTGCAATCGATCTGGTTGTCGCGGTTCCTTGAATTTGAAATCGATATTTTAAATCTGAGGGGTACTTTACATGGAGTCCCTGGGACATTTTCCAAATTTTCAAACAAATTGCTCCATTTATTTTTATTAAATTTTGTTATTGGTTACTGTGAAGGACGATTAAGAGAATGTTGTAAGGTTTGTTGAGAGCTCTGATTTTGCGAAAATTGCAAACGTTCATATTTTTTTCCGAGTCATCCTACAACTAAAATATTAAAGATAGAGATTTTTCCCTTAATGAAATCTTTTCCTTAACGATAGATTTTGAAATAAGGTCAGATACAATTTTTCGAAAATTTGAGTATTGTTTGGGTAAGTTTGCATGAAAATACGGGCGAGAAAGTACGTACTGTTTTAGCACCACTAGTTAAATTTCCATTACTACGGCGGTTTTACCTTTTCAAGACAGTGTTTCTTAGATCTTTATTATCTCTTTGCTTCTTATTTTGCAAATAGATTGTTGCGAATGTCTTCAGATCGTTCATGTATTCTCGACCGTTTACTCACTCTCGATTTGGAAACGCGATTTATGTAATTCCAGAGACAGGAAAGTGACATACGTAATGTAAATAAAACATTGTGGAACTTGATTGTGATTAAATCTTATTCGTGTGTCGAATCAAAACTACTAATCATTTATTATCAATCATCATTCGAATTTCTCGCAAACAAAGCAGCAATTTTTCTGCAATATTTTCTGCAATTTTTCGCGTATATATCATAGCTTCAGTTCTGCTGGATTTGTACCCACAAACATCAGTGTAACGTTCCGTACCGTCAAAACGATAACCATTTCAAAGCACAGGAAATATTCCCCAGAATTAAGTAATTTCTGCTGATGTCTCAATAATATAATCTGAAACACCAGTAATGTAGTTACGTCTCGTATAATCACTAATAAGATCTGCTTTTTCTGTGTACATTCTTTGGAGAAAATTATAAATGAAACGTTAATACAAGTATTTCGATTAAAATAAAAATATAGATTCAGATTCAGAATATGTCGCATTCAAATGCGCAATTCTAGATGTTAATAATCTTGAATGTGTTGTGGAATCTGAGACTCATTTATACAGGGAAATTTAAGAAAAGAAGGAAAATAAAGAAATATAAGCAACAACTTCCATTTTTCTTATATAACTCTGTGTAAACATGAATTACACTAATTATTGAATTACACTATCATTAAAATAAAATGCCTTGTGTTACATTTTTGGTGCAGCCTAGCAAATCCAGTAGATAATGCATTTCTTGGGCAAGAAAATCAATATGCATAACACGAAAGTGATCGCAGAGATAACAAGAGCGTGTTCTATTATAAAACTTAATTAATCCTTGGAGTAAAAACATCAAGAAATGACCAATTTTGTAGTGATAATTACTCAGTGCTGCAGGATATGAGAAAGTGTTATTAATATGTAAAATCATATTAACAGGTATAAGCCAAGATCATACTCGTATGTTTTTTTCGTATACTTCTCTAAGAACTGAAACCAATAATTTTATGCATAAATCAATATCTAATAAAGTAGTTGACTTCACAATAAATTATCCTTTCACGAAATTAGTACTCGAATTTTACGCCTCTCTATGTAAAGTATAATTGGACCCGTGCTAACATTCTGCACTTTGTGAAAATAAAGCTCTAAAACTCTAAAATAAAACTTTAATAGTGAAAATAACTTCATATTGGACCCCAGCTTCAAACGTTTCAGACGACCCTAGCTACGGATTAAGAGAGCCCTCCAAAACTGTAGTAGAACGTCCAAAAAAGTTCTTTTGTAGATTATGGTAGAAGAAACATAACTCTTGATCTTTGGAAGAAATTATGAACCTGGTTTGAAGGGCCACGGGGTAATTAAGGGTAAGGGAGTAAAAATTTGTCTCTTTTTTAGCTCAGTTGTCAAAACAATTGGGCGTAAACCAGGAGAATCTGGTTCGAATTCCGGTCGGAATAACTAATCCGAATAATTTAAATTCTCCTCTTTTTTGGTTGTTTTGTTCAATTTCTGCGTGACTTTGATAATATTTCTGGAACGGCGATCCATTTTCTTCGCTGCGCTCTAGGCAATCGGTTGTCTGGGATGCGCGAAGCCAGCTGGCCGCCGCCGAGACAAAACAGCGAACGCGGGCAGGCAGTTGTCCTTCCAGGCAGTTTTTCCGCGCGTCGCGCCGCGAGACCGAGTGACTCACGCAGCCGCCGCCAGCCGCTACCGCCCTCAACCTCCACCCACTGCTGCCGCTGCTCCCGTACGCGTCCCCACCTTCCTCTTTTGAGTGGCTCCGTACTTCTGCTCAGTGCTATATGCCTTAATACCCTTAGTGAACTAGCTATCAATAAAAACGAAAATATTTGTTTTGTGCAAACTTGTCATAATAAGAATAATTTTCATAACAAGAATTTAATAATATTTTTATCGATTAGAATCATCCGTAATAAAAAATATTATTTCGGATAAGCATGTTCATTATTATTATTAATAATAGTAATATTAACAATAATAATAGTAATATTAACAATAATAATATAATTTGACCTACTGGGTAGCTTCTTGTCTCATTAGCGTTAGAAGAGCCTCTGATTAACACACACATACTTTCAATGCTATTTGCAAAAGGTTATAAAATATCCATTAGGGATATTTTAATTTTATAAGCGCTAATAATTGTTTTTTATAATAATTTAATATTTATTATTATTAATAATATGTTTATCTGCGCAAATATCAATAAAAAATAAACTTTATTTAGCGACCACATATTTAATGTTCATAGCAAAAGTTCAACCCAATGAACAACAGGGAAAACGTGGAATTTCATTGAATATGTTCAAAATCTTATCATTTTAATTATTTCCTTCGAAATAGAAAAAAAAAATACTCAAAGATTGCAACTTCCCAACCGCGAGATGCATGACGAAAACTCCGCGTTGTCCTCTTGCTGTGCATAATATTCCAACCTGATGGAGGGTGACCGGGAGGTGCGCGGCTGTCGCTATGCGGCCGCCCTCCGCGCCAGCGACTCGGCCAGCGGCCAGCGCCGGACAAAGGGCATTCCGGGCCGCCGGCGCGCGGCATAGCAATCAGCTGAGCTGCGCCGCCGCATCCTTCCGCCAAGGCCGCCCGCTCGGGACCGGCCCCCGCCCAGCCGCCCAGGGGTAGCCACCGGCCGCGCGCCCATACCGCACTCGCGCGCCCTCCTGCCACCGATTGCATCCCCCACACCCGCTTCACAATTAATCCCCTTTCACTGTTGGCTAGCTGAGATGGCACAGTCCGATTGCATCTCGCGGTGGGGTTTCCCTCAAACCCGCTTCTCAGTTAATCCCCTTTCACTGTTGGCTATCTGTGAGGGCATAGCCCGATTGCATCCCGTGGTCTGGTTTCCCTCACGCCCGCTTCTCACATAATCCCCTTTCACTGTTGGCTATCTGTGAGGGCACAGCCCGATTGCATCCCGTGGTCTGGTTTCCCTCACACCCGCTTCTCAGTTAATCCCCTTTCACTGTTGGCTATCTGTGAGGGCATAGCCCGATTGCATCCCTTGGTCTGGTTTCCCTCACACCCGCTTCTCAGTTAATCCCCTTTCACTGTTGGCTATCTATGAGGGCATAGCCCGATTGCATCCCTTGGTCTGGTTTCCCTCACACCAGCTTCGCAGTTTCCTTACACCCGCTTCGCTCTTTTACTGTTGGCTAGTTGAGAAGGCATAGCCCGATTGCATCTCGCGGTGGGGTTTCCCTGAAACCCGTTTCCCACTTAATACTCTTTCTCTGTTGGCTAGATGAGAAGGCATAGCCGATTGCATCTCACGGTCTGCCTTCCCTCATACACGCTTCCCAGTTAATCCTCTTTCACTGTTTCACTGCCAGATGAGAAGGCATAGCCCGATTGCGTCTCGCGGTGGCGGTTGCCTGAAACTAGCTTCTCAGTTAATCCTCTTTCACTTTTGGCCATCTGATTGCCCGATTGCATCCTGGCCGGTGGTTTGGGACGGGGAAGGAAGAATCAATTTAGTGAAGTTTCCATTCTGGGTAACTCAAATACATGTTTTCGCTGCAGTCGACAGAAAACTTCAAACAGGGGTGAACCCGGAAGAATGTACCGAACTGTGTATAATTATTTTAATTCTGCATATTTTAAGGTAAGAACATGGTCTACTTTTCCTTCCACCTTGGAGAAGTCCACGGTCGGTATAGGTAGAAATCAGTTTCAATAAATGAAAAATATACGATAACTTTTTGGTGGTCTTTGGACATAACTTTTAATGTGTCAAAGAACTACTGCTTTAGAAATTATTAAATAAAATTTCCACAAATTTAATACGTCTTAGTTCTTATATGCTAAGTTCTCTTCGATGATTATTTTTTCACACTCTATGCGTATTCATAAATCATGGATAAAACGGAGGAAGTTATAAACTGAATAGATACTCACATTTGATGGCGAAAGATCACTCGTCATCTTGAGCTGTTTTGAGAATGGAAATTTAAATGTTTTCCAGTGAGTTTATTTTTCCTTAATTTCAAACAAACGAATTCACAAAATATTGTCCGCGTATGTAATCCATATATTAACTTATATACTTGCGTCTATTTTTTAATTCTTTTGAAAATCTGTGCCAAAATACGTGTATATATTTTTTTACATTTTTTTACAATTTATAAGAAGTCATTGACACAAAAACCTGTAGGTGTGCTATTGTTGTCCAGGAATTACCCTGAGTCCTGCTTCAGTCAGATTTGAGAGGAAAAACGAAGATGTTCGCATAGAGCATGGCATTAGTAGTAAAGAAAGTGCTCATGCAACCCACTGCACACATTTCGCTTCAACATACTTTACACGATAGGGAAATGAAACGTCCTAGAGTCTTAAAACTGAATTTTAAGAATCACGAGTTATGTTTTCTTTGCCGTGTTCTACATTTCCCGAGATCTTTCTTAATGTGCCGAGACCTTTTTGGACGTTCTATTAAATTTTTGAAAGGTTTCCTCACAATTTTTTAAAGTTTCGAGCACGGGTTGTCTACAACGCTGGAATTTGGGTTCCAGTGTGAAGATATTTTATCTTTAAAACAAGAATTAAAAAAGAGGTGTTCTTTTAAATGTTTTGAATTGTCCGCTCTTCTGGATCCTCTAGCCTAGCTATTCAAATATTTCCGTTTCATCCGCCTAAGGTGGGGTGGGGAAAGACACTGCACTCTCCGCCGCCGAAATGTTAACAAAAAAGTTCTTAAGTAGTATTATTGAAAAGGAGACATATTTGAACTTTCTGTTAATCTTTGGAGATTTAGCTCTTCTTGGTGCTCCACTCCGTAGTAGGTCTTGGTGATCAGAAATGACCAGAGACTCTGTAAGTCTACGAAAAATTAAATTGAGGCGTAAAAGGGCCCATCATGGCTGATCTGTTATGCTTTAAAGTACATTTTAGAGGCTGGTTATTTAAAGTTGGTATGCAGTATGAAGCTATTTTCACTTTTAAAACAATGAAATACGAAATGCTGAATGTTCGAACGAATCCAGCTACTTATCATTATTACTCTAATATTTTTTTACAGCTTATATTGAAGTATGAAATGTAAGGGAGATTTAAAAGCCATCACGTACCCTATTAAAAATTATTTGTATATTCTACTTAGTTAAATTGATTTTTTATTTCGTTAAATTTTACGGAGTAATTTTTTTAAATTTAGTTATCCGTAAATCGCGTACATGATTTTGCCCGAGAAGTTGTTTTCTCTCATACGCAGTTCTTAGAAAATCACTCTTGATCTGAAAGTGGAAGAATTAACAATGAGATTATCCATATGCTGTATGTCTGGCATGACAAGCTTCCAGTATGTTTGAATTTCTATCATTTATAAAGTACAAAGGGCATTCAAAAAGTTCCCGAAATTGTCTTGTCGTCACCTAACTAGCGATAGGACAGAGTTCATATTTTTGGGTAGGAGACCTGGAATGTTCGCACGCGGGAAAATTGATCTGGACATGTTTCAGTGCTCAGTGGTGTCACTTCTCCGAGTCACGTGGAGGTGAGTGGTAGTTCGTCGGCGTGATGTCGCAGTTTTGAACAGCGTGCGAACATTAACTTAATGTACAAACTAGGAAACTCGGCTTCAGATACGCTAAAAGCCCTTCAACAAGTTTACGGCGACGAAGCACTAAAGAAAATCGCAGTTTACGACTGGTGAGTGTGTTCGTCTACGACCCGGAGGCGACACTGCAGTCATCGGAGTGGCATACGCCAGTGTTACCCAGACCAAAAAATCACTCTTCAGATCCATAGTCAAAGTGAGGATGGGGTTCGAAGGGCGTAACGGACTAAGTGGCAAGAAAAGGGGTGTCTGCATCACGATAACGCGCCAAGCCACACATCGCTTGTTGTGCAGAAATTCCTCGCAGAGAGTATTCTTGTTGCCCTCAAACGCTGTACCTTCCGGGTCTCTCTCTCCCAGGGTCTATTGGCTTTTCCCTACTCGGAAAATGGGCCTCAAAGGGAGACGTTTTGCAACTGTGTAGAACATAAAATCAACGCGACGGCTTGCCACGGCTCAGCTCCGACAAGTGTCGAAAGAAGCCTTCTACCGCTGCTTCCAATAATGGTATGACCGATGGAGTGTGTGTGTATCATTTATAAAGTCGTATATGTGCAGCTAAATAGTGTTTAGTCTTGTATTTCGCAGAATTTTGTTTTTAACATTTTACCACTATGTTATCCAACTTCATGCATGATGGCTAAAGACAACCCATACTATTTGTTGGCGTGTATTTTGTCTAAACGGTGAAAATTTTCAGTAATTTTGAAAATAATAAAAATAAATGTTATTGCTATAACATTTATTTTACATCTCTATTAGGCATTTCAAATTAAATGAAAAACATTGGAAAAATGTATAAGTTTTTTTCGATAAAGTGTTAATCGCATGCCGTTCATCTGTTCAGAAATCACGTGTATACTGATATTAATATCACAATATTATTCACACTTCGGCTGATACACATCAAATCTCTCTGTGCCGTTCCGCTGCCTGTAAATTCAACCGTTACGTTAGCAAGAGCACTCTGCCTCGATGACATTTGGCGATACGTTTCAATGTTATGCGGGGCACGTTCAATCAGAACTCGAAATTAATATACGCTTGTATTTGATACTGCAAGCACGACCCGGAGGGCCATAGTCCGAATATGCTCTGATCGTAATTAATAGTAGTAATTGCAATCTGAAAGCGCGTTGATTAGCACAGTGAGGGCAACGTCCCGCTATAGAGGAGCTCTGACTGGCGGGCGATGGCCCTGTCTGCCCGCCCCCTCCCGCCCCCATCCCAATCCCAACGCCCCCCCCACCTGCCGGCCTGCTCACCCAACACCCACCCAACCACCCACTCACCGTCTCTCCCGCCCGCCCATTGTCTCCTCACCCGCCCGTTCTCCCACCCTTCATCTCGCCCACTCGGCCGCAGGCTCACATGCCCCCACCCTCCCGCCTAGATTCAGTGAACGCGCGTACTCCACAAGTGTCACTCGGCCTACCGATGACCAACTCCTTTCAAAAGTTTCTCTCCATGTGCGCTTTAGAACTAACTCTTATTGTCATTAACATATTACTGCAAGTATTTTTGGGTGCATTCCAATGATTTCATTGAACTGTGTGCTGAAGGACGTTATTTTGTTGGCGGAAGACTTTTATCCCCCTATTTAAATGCATGTTATGTTACGTTTTCCATTCTCCTCTCCAGAAATTTAGTTCATCGTGAAAAACTATTTTATAATTTGGTAATGTAAATAACTTTACCAAGAAATTAAACAGGAACATGTCTATTTTTAATGCATAATTGACAATTTTATGTTTTGGGTTACGTATGTGTATATCAATGATGTTATCAACTCGTAAGAATGATACATGGCTATCTTAATTCTATTTAAAAGTTTTAACAGTCAGTCTGAAGCCCACCCTCCAGCCTCTTGACCCTTTCCACCTTGCAATACGAAGAGGAGCCGCCTCATATACAAAGATCACAGACCCTGCTATCAGACCCTGCGAGCACTCAGTGTGATCCGGCGCTCTATGTTCACAACCCCTTCATTATTCAATCTATATTTAAATAAGCCATAGATTGAAACAAAGAATAATATTTTTGTCGATGGGTTTCCTTTAGCATTGCTTCTAAGTTATCGTCTCTGTCCATGATTTGCTGAACTGGTTTGAATATCCACTGAAATTGATTCTTTTTGATTGGGCTCATTTGTAGCAAATGAGTTTAGAATTGGAAGAGCGTGTCCAGACATCATTTTTCACTTATATTTTCACCAATATTTCTCATCCGGGACAAGCAACCTTGAGCTCACAACTCGTTTGTAATGTAGAAAGTGAAACGAAGCAAAAAACAGAGGCGTTATAAAAGGTTATTTTATTGTTACACATTCGTTTTTGTTAGTGACGTAGTAAAAAGCAACAAAAATTACAAGAGGAATTACTTTCAGCTGCACAGCGTTAAAATATGATTTACTAGCCATTAGGTTAGTGAAACGTGCTCTTACCCCAAACGAGGTGATGGGATTTTATTACATAACACTTTTCTGCGTGTAGGTAGCGATTTCTTGTAAAATGTTAATATAATTGCTTTTAATATTTCTTTCATTACACCAGGAGAGTTTCTCCATTTTCATTTCCAGATGCAATATTAATTTGATAATATCTAGATTTAAATGAATGAATTTTTAACGTTGGAAAAATCATGGATTTACATTGCAACTAATCTAATTGTATAAAATCATCAAGGTAGGATAATATGTATTTCAAGCTATTGAATTAGATAACTTTAAATATTTCTCATTCAGGACGTGGAATGATTCTGATCCTAATCGTATCATCACGCACCATAACAAAAGAAATTTAAATCAACTAACATACGAGTTCTTTTCTCACATCAGATAAACATTTTCATGTTTAAAAACAAATGGTGTTATTCTTGAATAAACCTGGCCACCCTTACCCAGAACTTCTCTTTGCAATGCCAAAGAGATCCGGAAAGTAATGTCACTTCTACTAAAAAGAACTTCCAAATTGTATGACGGAAGATCAGACATCGCGATTTCTGTAACGTAACGATGCTCGTTCCGATTGCGTGAGAGGAGAAAATAAAAAAAAAACGAGAATTGGGGTAAAGAAGATGAAAAACTAGTCCTTCCATGCTCACGAAGTACTCGACCAGTTCCATGTCCCTGGTCAGGGTCACCCTCTTTTCTGCTTCTCGGCTGAGGCTTAGGTGTTGAAATGATCTTGGGATGACCTCACCGCCGTGATGCCCTCGCGCCAACATCGTTTTCACTAAATCAAACTGTGCTGTCAGCACCGCGCCGCGCCGCGTGTTTGCTCGGCTATTCCTGCGTGAAAGTTCACGGGCGAGTGGGTGGTCACTTGCCGCTTGTTCCCAGCGTCAGGAGAAGAAGGACCGCCGCCGAAGAACTAGAGGATTCTTTCAAAATCTCCTTTGTGTGTACGAAAAGTTATGCGCATTTGTTCTGCTGGCTGAGTGTTTCATTAGGATGACATCCGTTTGGAAAAGAATTTAAAATGCTTTATTTTCATTTAACGAGGGATAGTAGACGTCGGATATTGTATGAACTTTTACTGAATATCTTTCATGCCATCTGATTGTATTATGAGGTGAAATTGAAAAATGTGGAGTCAATTAAGTAAATTGAAGTTCACGAAATAGGATTTTCCTGCACAAATAATAAATTACTAACACTTAAATTTTCTTCCACTCCGTCTGATTAGTCTTTATTGAAACGCGCAATTATTGTCCTCTACACTGTGATCTTATTTCCACTTTTCGTAGTATTATTTACTTTTACAAATTTACTTTTCTGTTCACCTCACCTCGCCAGACTTCATCCCTAACGTGCTTACTTTTTAACATTTTAAGTGGTGGAGTCACAAATCATCTCAAAAACACGATGTTGCCTTTTGGCGCTCGCTCTACAATCTCTACGCCAATTGTCGAAACTATTGTATGCAGTGGCGGATCCAAAATGGTTCTACATGACCAAAAAACTCATTTTTTTTAAGTTTTCCAAATTTCCTTAGAACAACTACATCGTATTGTCAGCATTACATCTAAAGGAGTATTCCTATAATGAATAGACATTATTTATTTCAAGATAACAGTTGAAAAAAAACTTATTTCAAAAATATTTAGGGAGTATCTAAAATGAACATGTTCCTCCCTCCTGCATTACTTTCTGAATACAACCTTGGTTATGTTACAATACCCGAAATAATCGATTCTCTCTCCAACACCCGAATGAAAACGTAGAGCGTTGTGAGGCTGACGCGCGGCAGATCGGGTTCTCCGAGCGCGTCGTCCGAAGCCACAAATTCACTCGGCGCGCGGCGCCCCGCGAGGCAATATCAGCTCCCATTGGAGCGGCGCGGCGGAGCGATCGCCGATTAAGTCCAACACGAGGCTTCATATGTTCTCGAGCGCCGAGGGCACGCCTGGCCTGGTCCTGAGTCGGATTATAAATGCGAGTTTTGCCGGTAGTGAAAGGCGTAATAGAAAGATAAAGCGCCTCCGAGTTTGGAATAAATGAAACGAGCCATCGCGGAGCTCCGCGCGGCTGAGTCGCCATGCGCCGCCGCCCATTCCGCCTCACCGCCACCACCGCCACCACCACCACCGCCACCACCACCACCACCACCACCACCACCACCACCACCACCACCACCACCACCGCCACCACCGTCACCACCGACCCGCCGCCACCGCCGCCACCGCCACCACCACCACCACCACCACCACCACCACCACCACCACCACCACCACCACCACCGCCACCACCGTCACCACCGCCACCGCCGCCACCGCCACCACCACCACCACCACCACCACCACCACCACCACCACCACCACCACCACCACCGCCACCGCCACCACCGCCCCGCCACCGCCGCCCCGCCACCGCCACCACCGACCTGCCAGCGCCACCACCGCCACCACCACCGCCACCAACACCACCACCGACCCGCCACCGTCGCCACCACCGCCACCACAGCCACCACAATCGCCCCACCGCCACAATCGCCCTACCGCCACCAACACCGTCACCGCCGCTACCGCCCCCTTCGCCCCTCTCCACCACTGCAACCGTCCCCGTCACCGCCACCGCCAACTCCCCACCACCTCCCGCATCACTGCCAACACTACCGCTCCGTCCCTGCCACCAGTACCACCCACTACCACCACTCACAACCAACAATCACCTCCATTACCACCAACCACCACCACCACCAACTACCACGACCACCAAACACCTATACCATCATCACCAAAACCGCTGCCGTCACCTTCTACGCTGCCCTTTTCGCCTCATCGTCGCCTCCGCCGCTTGTCTCCGCTTCCATCACCACCTTCGCCTCCTCCACCGCCGTCACCACCACTCCGCCTCTGCTTCCGCCTCTTCCTCCCTCACCGCCTCCACTGCCATCGCCACCAAAGCCTTTAGAACCTCCGCCACCGCCGCCGCCTCCACAGCCTCCGACGCAGCCACACCCACCACCGGTGCCGTTGTATTCGCCCACGTCGCCGCCCACTCGCCCTAATGGCCCTTCGGGCCGTGCACGCGCCGCTATCTATCGCAAAGAGAGCCGTGGCGACGCAGCGCGGCGGTGGGCGGCGCCGCGCCGGCACAGACCTCAGCGGCTGTTCACCTCCAACCGCTGTCAGCGCCCGGGCCGCTCCTCGCAGATGCCACGCTGCGGGTAGGGATGGCAAAAGAAACATCGATGTTTTCCACCAGAAATTCTCGATATATTAACATCGAAATTTTGCTTTCGATGTTTTCTTCACATCGATATTTTGTTGCAAAAACATCGATGTTTTTTCATTTTTCACTTTTTTTAATATTTTTTGAAATAAAGGAGTTTAAGCGCGTTGTAGAGTAGCAGCAATCCACAGCAATATCGTTGTTTTGCGTCATCCTATTTTTCATGACGAACATTTCACCTGTGCAATGTGAGGAAGCTGGGGAACAGCTTGTTATGAATTTATGTTATCACTAGACGTGTCATTGCCAGAATCGACTGTGAAACACGAAATCGACAGCAAAACACGATGTTCTTTATTGTTAATTTTATTCTTTGCATTTGATAATAATTTTTACATACTACTAACATGCTGGTAACCAATCAATAAAATACATCCCTTTTACGTACTGTAATTAAAAATGAATAGGAATATAGCATATTTATTAGTCTATAATTAAAACATCGATGTTTTAAGTATCGATGTTTTCTCGTCGATGTTTCCATCGTCATGGAAACCTCTTTAGCAATGAATCGAAACATCGATGTTTTGGTAAAATTTGCCTTCACTATCTGCGGGGCGCTGGAGTCGCCACCGGCGCGGAAGAAGCGGCAACTACAGACTCTCATTGTCGTCGCAGTAGGAGGCGCCCCGGGTGGAGGTAGAAAAGAATGTTCTCGGTAAGAAAAGTTTGTGAAGAAGGTGAACATTGTCCGTTGTCACGTCAAAAAAAAGTAAGTGTTCTCTTGCTCTCTAAGTCTGTAAAGGATGTACACGTGAAGGTGAAACCCACTTAGCCTCTCGTCACCTGTGTAGACCGATTCCAAGTGATGACGCAATGTGTATAATGAGCGTTCTGAGTTTACACACTGCTGGTAATTCTGACTGTGAGTCTGTTCACCAGGGTCAGTCGCAGACAACGCAACAAGCCGTTTAAGGATCGGGAGAATAATCGTTCTTTCACATGCTATCCCAAATAGATTCTTCGACTCTTTTATAGTTACGTATGCAATAGAGAAAACAATTCTCGTTTAGAGGAAATTATCTTCGGATATCTAGAAATATTTAAATGCCACAGAGTCCCTGAATTATATATTAAAAGATCAGCGATAACATATCATCTGAAGTTCGATCCCTATTCAATCGCTATAAGCATAACAAGGAAAGTTGAAATTATTGTGAGCAGTCCGTCATGACTTATCAGTGACACATTGACTGCGAAAAAATGATTTTTAATGCAGCTGCATAACACTGTGTCATTTTCTGGTGAAATATCTTTTAGTCAATAGTATTATTCAAATACTTCCGAACAAAAAAAGACTTACATAAGAAAGTGAATGCTTAAGAACATTAAAACAATACAACTTGAAAGTTCTTAATATTATTTTAGAATTACGTAAAGACTGGCTCGAACTAATCATCTATTCGTACTGAGGAAAGATGAAATAATTCAGTATTTAGTTTTTCTTTTCTATCGGGCATGGATTAGTCATCGTTACCACTAGAAACACATTGTGTATACAATCGTAAATGCATCAGTAACATCGATCACTAGTTCTGTAACTGCTCATGTATGCACACTAAGGTATTTTTGCAATTACTGCTTATTTTTATCATCGCTGCGCGTTCACTATCAGTAAGTAGTTGAACGGAGTGGTGAAGTAAATTTCACTGCTGCTCCTTCTATCTTGTCCTTCCGAGACTGAGGAACAAGCAGGGTGTCGTTCGATTCAATTAGGATTTTATTGGTCCACTTTGAGTGAAATTGGTCGTTTGCAGCGATTAATTAAGATTGGACTTTAGACCGCCCTACCAATTAATTACGACAGCTCTTATTGGAACCTCGGCTTCAAATATTCAATAAATCAGAAATGGGAGTTTTCAGCTGACTTTCGAAATCGTCCTGTCATTCCTCCAAACTCACAGTAACATGCTAAGTGCTTTATGTCTGCTTTTATGCCAGAAGAACTAACGACTAAAAAGTCCATTGAACGTATAAAAAGTCTACAAGTTTATCTTCCAGAGCAATCTCATGTGCATCCTTTCCAAAGCATATAAAATACGTTTCAATGTTGTTTATATTCTGATCTTTATGTATCTCATTTGCCACCGAAATCTTAGTACACTCATAAAAAATACCGTTCTGATGGAATGAAATATCGAGAAGGTTACAGAATATATGCAAAGTACGATGTTCATTAGCATTTTATAGACTGATAAACAAGGCAAAATACGGAGTTAATTAGTTATGTAACGTCTTTATTAGCTTAAATTTAGGAACCAATCATTATTTTTTCTGTGCTCTATTGCTTTTATTCCAAAACAGAATTAATCACATCAATCCCTTTCATTCCCTCTCAGTACCACTCACTCTCCCTCTTTCCATTACACATACGTGTAGTAATACATGATCTTGATCTACATGGTTGCTGTGTAGGGGCCTCCGAGGTTGCAGTGAGACTCTCTCTATCCCTAGGTATCGGGGTTGAAATTCTGGATATGGCATGAGAAATTTTAAATGGTTTCACGGTGGGTATTCCCTGGGTTTCCCATTTTTCTTGATTTTCATTCCACTTCATCTCCATCACCATCATCATCATCATCATCACATACACTACAACTATTTCGCCTGTCCCTGCTTTCACTGCTTTTGCATAGATTTCCTTGTTTCAAACGCGATATCTATTTACTGGTCCCGAACAATCCCTTGTGAAACTACTGCAACTGTTAATCCATCCGCAATCAAGCCATTGGGTGAAAAGAATAGGAGTAATGATGTAGCCTATTTGCATATGTTGCTTCACTAAACGTCACTCAAACCACAGCAAGTAGGCTACTTTGTCCTCGTGTTCTAGGGTACGTACTCTGTTGGTTCCTAGTTTATTGTAGGAGCTAGTTCCTACTAAACAACATTTTGTGAATTTCGACGTCCACCAGGAGAAATAGGTTGCATGCAGTAGTGAACATGAAAACGTGCATAAGGTGTCATCATTCATGCCTGAATGTCTCGTGATTAGTCGAATTTTATCCGCTGTATATGTTACCTGCAGTAGGAAGCGAAAGGTATACGAAAGAGCGATACGAAAGCGAGCGTGCACGTGTCGGTGGGTCACGTGCGTGAGGGGCGGCCACGTGCCTCCGCCCACTCGGCGCCTGCGGGCGGCGCCGCAGGGAATGCCGGTGTGGGAATAAACGCGGGAATCTCGCCAAGAGGCTGTCGCGGAGCGACACGAGCTCAAGGGATAACGACGTTGCTGTGTGATCCCGCATCGCGTATTAGAGATGCTACATCGAATACAAAACATCCATGTTTCAAAACATCCATGTTCAAAATTGAAACACAAATGTTATTAATACATCGCCCCAAATACATCTATGGTTTTTACACTTTGATTTTTTTAAGGAGGTTTAGTAACCTTTACGGGGAGAATTGAATGTATTTATTTATTACTTTGTAATTGATGTAACTGCCAAAAGAAACTAAAAGTAATGAGAACAATTATCACAACTGAACGTGTAACCTTGAACGTCCAGCGTCATTTCAAGGAGTCAGACCATTCTCAGTTCGTCAGAAAAGAATGCTGAAAGAAGGGGAAGGCTCTTCTGTATATTTGTTGACGGCCTCTCTGCGTGCGAAATAATAGTCAAGGCGTAGGAAATATCAGAACATCGGAACATCTTTTGGGGGGAGAGAGAGAGAGTGTGTGTGCTTGATGAAGTAAGTATAAATAATGTTCACTTCGAACACATGAACTAACAGGTGTCATTCGTTATTTTTTCTTATTTTACAAAATTGTCATTATGTCACTTTTCATCCACAAACTTCCACTTTTCATCGAAAATGTAGAAACATCAAGATAAAGACATCGATGTTTAAAATAGGCTTCAATCAATCGATGTTTGAAACATTCATGTGTTTATAGAAATAGCACTATTTTTATAGAAACATGCATGTTTTGAAAACAGTGTAATCAATGCCGCATCCGTATCTCGTTGTTCTACCGTCCTGCTGCCAGGATACTTACGACTCTAGACATACAATATGTGAACACTTAACTAACGCTTGTGCAGATATTTCCTTATTCTTGCATCCTTTCACTTTCCGATTCATTCTCAACTTATGGTACTTTCACTTCTTTTTGACATCAATGCACATTCGTGTATTTTCATAGACACATGAATGCAATGAAATCTTGAAATCTTATTTTAGTTTTTTTATCTCTCATTCGGCCAACATGATCGATTTAAATGTCAAAACATGTTCAGATATGTTTAATTGTTTCTTAACTCTGGGGTATAAAAGACAGTCAGTGGTTATTTTAGTGAACGTTCCCGTGAAACTGTCGGTTTCTTCTTTGAAAAAATAATAGTATTTTTAAACTTTAACCAATATTTACATATACATTGACTGTGAAAGTTTGTTTCTGGTTAGTTTTGCTGTAAGATCAGGGTACTTTCATTTCATTATGAAAGTTCATTCAGAAATGATTCTACACTAAGACATCGATTTTGTAGTTATTGTGATTGAAGTTTCAGAAGAAAATCGCCCATTGCAAAGGACGAAATGTTTGTAAATAACTCTTCCTCGTGTACATTGCGTCAGATATACTATAACCTGAAACCCATGTCTTCTGAATAACAAGGAATTTTAGTTTCATTAAGCCTTTTAGGTGTTACACATTTTACGGGATCATTTCTTTTATTAGCGGCTTAGGGCTTTGAGAATGACGTGAATGGCGTCGCGAAAAGATACCAATGAATCACACTGACAGTTTTAATAGCTTCAGCCTCCCCTTGCTTTGTCCCTTGGGGCCGTGAGTTCACTGTTCTCTGACTTGACCGAGGCCAGAAAGCAGCCGTCTAATTTCGCCATCACTTCTATCACCGTCTTCACTGACGTCATTGCCATCTTTTGTTCTACGACATTTGCCTTCCCCACTCTCTTCCTAACGTCTTCCCTAAGGTCTCGTCTTCCTCTTTCTGCTCCCTGTCCGCCTGTCTCCCTCTTTGCGATGTCTTATTTTCTCGCGCCACCTGAACGACCCAGTTACTCACTTTCTGTCTACATGTCCTTGGTTCGTTTTCTGTTGAAATTGGTTTGCGAATTAACCTACCATTGAATAACCATCTGAACTTTATGATAGAGTAAATTGCTTTCAAATGGGTTACTGATCTTAAGTAATGGGGGAGAGAGAGTCTGCTCAATGAAGGTTGTATAAACAATGTTCACTTCGTTCGAACACGTGAACTGATTGTTATGGTCAGTTATTATTTTACTGATGTACTGGTCACAAATCATGCAATAATGTGCCTTATACTCCGCGGTCGAAAGGTATAGGCGCACATTTTACTCGCAATTTCATTTTACTTCAAGCACTATATCCTATATCTTGGAAATGTGCTTGAATTCCTTTAATTTACACATGATTCAAATTTTGCGGATTATGCGACGTCGGAACCTTCCAAACGAATCGGGACTTCAGCTGCACTTTCCTGTATGAACAGCACCCAGATTTTTCAAAACCCCACATTACTGAGCTTTGCTTTCATTCCATTCCATATGCCCGGCTTGCAGAGCTTCAACGTCTACTGCACTGCATCTCTGCATCACTGGATCAACATTACTGTCTCTTCCGCATACGCCACCCGACTAGCTCACAGGTCTGGCGGTTGCTCTCTCTCCGTCCGCACCGCGTTTGTTTTCCTCGTTCGCGCTCTTAATTCACTTCCCCCTCACTCTCGCTTCTTGCGCCGTCCTCTTTATTGCCCGCCTCACCGGTTAATTAGGGTGACGTTATTGGCATAATTAAGGCAATGCGGCGCTGTCGGACAATGGACCAACAAATTACAATAACAATGGGCGTTATAAATAATCCATGCGATGCCGGAGCCGCGCAGAATGCCTCGCGCCAAGTAATTGAAACGAATGTACTCGCATTGATCGCTGCTGGAACTCGTGCAATTAATACTTCATATCTGTGCCGGACTCGATTCGCCGAGGCGGCGCTCAAGGACAGGGTTCTTGCCCGCGGTCGGTCCCAACGCCCCGTTGACGAAGGAAACACTGCACAAGGAGCGGAGTAAATGTTAGAGGGGACAGGGAGACCTCGTCAGAAGTCGTTGGACGTCTCGGAAACAACGCTTCTGGAAATGTTGACATAAACATTTGGCAAACCTTGTTATTTCTCATGTTTATCAACATTTTAGTAGCAAAATAATCTTATATGTGCACGCTATTAATGCCTGTGTAATACATGATATTGATATAAAGTATGTTAATTAGTAGTAAATAATTAAAGTTTTCACGAAAAATGTAAGTTTAAGAACAACATCACAACAAATATCTTATTGAATATTTTCTGAGTAATATGTTGTATTTTTTCTTCATCAGAATTTCCTACATTTTGTCAAATTTTAAAGGCAATCTAACTATCGGAAGCAACTTCATAAATTAAGATACAATACACTAACAAACTATAAGAATATTAATAAGGAAGAAACAGTATTGCATTTCATGATTTAAGACACATTTGTTTTGAAGCTCAGGAAAGGCAGAAATATATGCTTGCTCATGCTTGAAGTATGAGAAAACATGTTGAGAGCTTTTGAATTCAATTGAGGATCACGTAGTTCAGCAACATGCAGGCCTGGATAATTATCCAGGTCAAATTATTATAATAATTGTGTTAGATGGGTTATTAAAATATTTACGTTGCTTTAATAATATATTTTTAAGAACGCCATCTGCTTTATTATTAAATTATTTTAAATGACTTATGGAAATATTTTCGTTGCTTTAATAATATTTTTAAGAACTCCATCTGCTTTATGTACAAAAATATATTTTTCTACGAGGATTTGCATTATCATATCGAGTTAAATGATGAGAGAAAAGAGGTTCTGAAATAATCTTCGTCAAAAATAGATCACTAGAATACACTTGGCAATACATGAAGAATGAGAAAAGAGTGTTCCAATCCCTTAGTCATAAATAAGGCTAAGTAAACAATGGGGAGAGAAATAAACGTATAGTTCATTGCGATGCCAGTAATAAACAATAGGGAGTTATTACGGTTTTCTTCAGTTCTGTAGCAACCCGTTATCCTTTCTTAGAGCTAAATATCTGACCGCATTCTCCTCGAAAATTACTTAAACCTTTTCGTCACCTTCACTGCGAACTTGGCATGATTTGAACTTCAAATTAATGAATCCTTTATGTACGATAGCAGTTCAATATCTCATTTCAACAAAGCAATGTTATTTTCATTATACTACTACGTGTAATTATTTTCATTGCATTCTACTTTTGTAATGATTTAAAACAAAAAAAAACTTTTTCTTGTCTTGATATTTGTCAGCTCACAGATTGCATTTAAATGTATTAATTGGTAAGACTACTTCAGATAACCATGATTTTGAGCAAATCCTGTTGTTCTGGAGAGAATAATATGGTAACTCGTTCCTTCTCCTTTGAAAGAAATCGTAAACTAGTGAGATTAATTGCAAGAGACAGTTATATTTCCTAGGTCACTGTCACTCGTTTTTCTGTCTTACGTTTTATCACGAAGTAACAAGTATTCTTTCAGACTTTTATGATCCTCGCTCAACCTCGTCTAGATTTCACATTGCAACAAACATGAGTTATGGGGAGTTAACTAACCCTGACAGCCGTGACTTTCCTTTCGTTTAGAGGTCGCGAGCCTCGTACATGCTTTTACACGCGGAGTTATGTGCACTGACTCTAGATGTGACGCAAAAACTGCTCCAAAAACACGACGTCAACCTAAAGAAGATAGTCGAAGCCGGTGCAGCAATTTTACATCACAAAAAATGTGCATTTTTTCGTTAACACTGCACATCAGCCCATGTTAATGAAGACCACACGTAGACCGCAATACATGTAATGTTGAAATTTTGGCACCAACGGTACTTTCGAAGTTGTTTGAATCACAATTCAAAATATTAGAGAGTATTGATTTTTAAATTTGGTATCTTCTAATTAGATATGGAGATGGATTTGAGGCGTTGTTTTGTGTAAGGTTTAATTTCATTAGAAAGCTTTTTCGGCCGCACTGCGCGGCTGTCTTGTTTGGACCAAGGTCCCCAGCCGCCTCAGAATCGCACTGAAGATGGCGGCAATGCGGCCGAAAAAGCTTTCTGGTGAAATTAAACCGTATGACAAACCAACGCCTCAAATCCATTTCTATGATGCAAATGTCGTAAACTCTACACCATTTCCAACCATTATCTCCTAATTTATAAAGTTTTCTTTACGAGGTATGTCAAAAATATATTTAAAAACGTACTGACGCAGACAACATCCCTTGCACCCGAAGGCCTCTTATTACTATAGAGTTTGTTTTCAACTGGATCATGATATGGCATGATACTAACAATCATCGTCCAAAAAAATTGAAAGGAATGTTGCCAGATCTCGTTGAAGCCACTCTAAACTGACGACTATTAATGTTTGTCTAACATTTTGATTCGCATCCGTCTTACCCATTGAAATTCAAGAGGAAATGGATATGACGAATTACCTTGATGAATATGATTCTGTATTTCAAAGTTTACATATGTCATGTCACACATAGTGTTTATGCTTATACACAAACGTCAATGCTCGAGATGAGCCCGAATGCTTCTTCTCTTTGAACCGAAGGACTACTGTGCTCCCGTCTTAGCCGTTTTGGCTACCGTTACACCTTAATCTGTTTTATTAGTTCAGAGTTTTTTACACCGCTTGTTAATAGTTACCTGCTCTCAGCCGCACCTTCTGAAGATGGTTGCGAGTTTGTTGTTGTTTGTTTTCTTTTGTGGTGTGTGTGTGTGTATGTGTGAATATGCGTTGTGCTGCAATGTGAGAGGTGCCGCCCTAACAAGCGTGGTGTATTCGTGTGTTGCAGCGCTCGACACGCCCAACGTGACGGTAAAGAAGCAGGTGCTGGAGCTGCTGTCGGCGCTGTGCGTCTACAACGCGGAGGGCCACGCGCGCGCCCTCGACGCCCTCGAGCATTACAAGGTGAGCACCCCCCACCTTCCCCCTGCACGCTCCCACCCCACGCCAACTCCCCACGCCCACTCCCCACGCCCACTCCCCACCCCCACTCCCCACGCCCACCCCCACGCCCACTCCCCACGCCCACCCCCACGCCCACCCCCACGCCCACCCCCACGCCCACTCCCCACGCCCACTCCCCACGCCCACTCCCCACGCCCACCCCCACGCCCAATCCCCACGCCCACTCCCCACGCCCACTCCCCACGCCCACTCCCCACGCCCACTCGCCATACCCTCTTCCCCCACCCCTCCCCCACTCTCCACGCCCACGTCCCATGCCCCTCCCTACATGTACTCCCCTTGCACACTCCTCACACCCCCTCCACACGCCCACTCCCCTTCCCCGTCAAACTGCCCCCGCCCTCTCCTCCGACCCTCATTACGCCCTCTTCTCAAGCCCTCTCCCCACCCCCTTCTCACGCCCACTTCTCCGTCCCCATAACCCATCTCAAGGCCCCTTCTCGCGCACCCCTCAGAATTCTCCCCGTGCATATTCTCCATGGCCCCTCCTCACCCTCTCCGAACCCCTCCCCCCAACACTCTCCCCATGCTCCCTCCCCAATCACTCTCCCCATGTCCCCTCTTCACATCCCTCCCCGCATCTCCTCCTCATGCCCCCTCCCCACACACATTCTCCAATTGATAATTTCACTTGAATCTCACAGATATTCTCAGTCACTGCAACAACAAACGTTAGTATTATTCTGAATCTCATTGTTATGCTTGAGACATAATAATGTTGTGAAAAGGAGTTGTCATAAGAATATTCTCCTCTACGACCATGATACACACATCCAAGGCGACGTGTACCCCTCCAATCCGAAGTGACTCGTGCTCGGACTTCCTGCAGCCGCGCCGCCACCCGCCCCCCGTCGCGCGGGCGTATCACGGATCTTCGAAGCAACCAAAAGGCGAACCGCGACGCGAGTGCTCCGCCCGGAGTCGACGCCCCGTCGCATCTGGAGGCGTCCGTCATCGCGCAACGATACGATCGCGGCGGCGCGGCGGGCGACGCGTGGCGGCGAGGAGGGGGCGGCGGCGCCTGTGATCGACTATCGCGGTTTGCATCACTCGCCGCCGCCCCCGCCGCCGCCCCCGCCGCGTCTGTCACTGGCTCGCCTCCGCGCCGCGCACCTGCCTCTGCTCAGGCGCGGAGCAGCCGGCGGGGGTGGGGGCGGGGTGGGGGTGGGGCACTGCGAGGTGCAGATAGACGGTTGGCGGTGTTTGCACATGCACGTCGCTCTTTGCTATCGCGCCCGATGCAACGTTCTAATCCTGCGGTCTGGTATTTAAAATAGAATTGAGGAAGTCGAGACGTACGAGAGATGAATAGCATTAAATAATACACGAAGCAGATTACATTTCCAACGCAAGATAGTATAAAAGACTACAGAGTAGCGAGCTGCGAGAGATACGAGTACATTGTGGTGCTAATTTTCCGCTACTATACCAACTAGCCACTAATCATCGTCCTTCTTGTTTGTTTCTTGGCTGACTTAAAACTTGTATCAATCATGGTTCTGCAACTTTTTGTACTCTTTTATTCAGTTTTATTTTCATGAAATTTAACAAATTTTCAATAAAAATAGTTTTGTTTCATATTTTTCCCCTTAAAATTGACGTATTACATAATGTATTGTTTGATAGTGTAATGTTGCGTATTAAATTTTCGCTCCGGATAGGTTTAGATTCCTGACTCCCTACTATCGTTTCGAAGATGTTACATGATTTACTTATCATCTGAAATTCGGTAAATTGCAATAAAATTGAGACCGGGAGCGGTAGCTCAGTGCATCAACTGATATCACTGCAGCGCCTCTGACCGGGAGGTTCGAGTCCTGACAGCGGCAGGATTTTCGACACTAGCTTTTCAGCTAGGTCGAATTCAGTCGCTGTCTGGAGGAGAATTCTAGCAGCCGGCTGCTCTGATCGATAGTTTTCCGTGGTTTCTCCAATCAACACCAGGCGAATGCCGGAGCAGTACCCTAACAAACGGGCCACGGACCGCGCGCGATCTATCCTTCCTCTTCATTGTCCTATCCTCTCCCCTTACACACACACACACTTACACTAACATTCACTACACTACCACACATTCCGGGAGACCGGTCGGGAGCTTAGAGCTTGTCCCGGCTGGGGCGGTGCCCCGCAGGTGGGAGAGTCTTGGTAAGGGAGAAACCCCACTAGCCGACGGTAGGTCGGCGCCGGATCTCGCCATCCAGCGGGGGAAGATCACCGACATCTCCCGAGAAAAAACATGCATTACACTAACGGGACTAATGACCAAAGCAGTTGACGCGCCCGGAAAAACGAAAAAATCAATCAATCAATAAATAAAATTGAGTATTGCTATGGAAGTTGTGAAAAGAAGAAACACGTTTCCTGGAATAGCTAGTACTAGTACTTTCATACAATTGTGTTAATGACGTCGCATGTTTAAAAACCAAAAGCATTAGGAATGTGATTCTTGTCATAGTAAAGACAAGATGCAAATACACTTAGGAAAACAGTTTTTTTATAATCGGCAAAAATATTTAAAATATTGTTTAAAAAATTATGGGATTTTAATGTTGTGCAAAAAATATCATATGCGTTTGGTTTGATGTCTTTGATGTCTCCTTTCACATAATGGTTTTATTTAGTTTTCTTTCACATTATCGGAGACGGATGAATGGATGAGCAGGAAAACTGAGAATGGTGAAGTTGCTGAGTCAGCGAGAACCGGGTCTGACAGAGTCGCAGGGCGGATCGTTGCCTGTGGCTGGCGGCGAATTGATCAGACAAATAGGGCAGACAAGTTGTGCAAACGAGTTGAACTAGGAGAGTGGAACAAGAAAAGTAAAATCTCCATAATGAACGACCATGACGGTCACGAGGATTGGAAGGACTTTTTGAGAGATGTTTTACGCACCTGTTGTCAAAAAATATCATCAGAAACTAGTGCATTCGAACCATCTGTTAAGTTCATGCAATGTAGGTCGCAATTTACAAAGTAAAATGTAACGAAGCCTGCCTCTATGCAGCGTCCAAGAATACGTTGTTGACGCAGCGTTTAAGTATGCGGAGTCGAAGTCTGCGGGTTCGATTCCCACGTAAGGCATGCGTGGGTGTGGCATGGGCGGCTTGCCTTCCCCAGTCACATCTGAACCCTCGTAATCATAATTATTCACTTCCCATTAAATACTTGAAAAACAAATTAAAGTTGTGTCTCTAACAAAAAAGGCGGTGTGACAATTCATTGGCCGAAGCAGCGTGAAACGAGAGCCTGGCAGGAAAGGAAGCTGGAGACAGACCAGCAGGTGGGTGGACAACTCTCGCCACATGGCAGCGTAATAGGCTGGGGATTCCGGGGAGCGGCTCCGGTGGTCGCAGAGAGAGCAAGCGGAGCCCGAGGAGACGGAGGGGGCGGGGCGGGGCGGGGCGGGGCGGGCGATAAGAAGCGGCGGGGGGCGGGGGCCGTGCGCGGCACGTGCTCTGCGTGCGCGGCGAGGACGCATTCCGCCGTTGCGAAGCGCGACGCACACTGGCCCCAAACGCAGCGGAAGGCGCGAGCAAGTCAGTGGGAGCACCCGGTAGCCTTACAGCAAAATGAACTTCTTTGGGAAGAAAAATAGTACCTCCTACGTGATAGATCGGCTAATTTTTAGTGAGAAAATAAAACAATTTGAAATTTCAAATATTGAGGAGATCTTGCGCTTGAAATAAATTATGATAAAATGGTGAAAGAAAACTTGCATACCTACAGGAAGCTAAATATTGTATATTAAGAAAAAGAATGAAATATATCGCTCCAGTAAAGTCTCTCCGCAGTGGCACCTTGCTGGAGAGAGTTCTTGCGACAGAAATGATGTTGGTAATACATACTGCATCGAGAAAACGTGAATTGCGTACTCGCCGCAATCATAATCGACGCTGGAAGTATTGTTCACTTCACTTGATTCCACGTGATCTTGTTGCTACAAAATAAGGGCAATTTGTAATATGAGACCCTGATAGGGCTCGGTGCGGGCAGAGTTTCCTAGCGCACGTTGTTTCATAATTAGGAAATCATCATAATGTATCGAATAATCACTAATAACGTAACTTTGGTGTCTGGGATGTGACCGTTTAGATGGCCTAAACCCCACTGAAAAAGTATTACCATGAAACTAGATCGTGGAGAAAATTCAGCGTTGCATTTATCTGATCTTAATGTCATCACATTGCGCTCACATTAAAAAATATTGCATCATGTAACATTCCTTCATCTCGTAATGAAAATTAGCATGAGAGACACAATTAAACAACACACAATTAAAATTAAAATGAACTCTAAAATTGAATGTATTTCGTGAAAAAGTAGATGGCGAGTTTGCGTGGCGATCGCAGAAATCCCCCACCCGCAAACGTCCCCGTAGGCTTCATCGGCCACAGCTCCTCGCGCGTTGTGCGCGCGTTCCGCGTGGTTCGTGCGCAGTGCGGGCGCGCGCGGCGTTGCGCAGCCACTGTCGCGAGCCGCTCGCGGGTTCCCAGCCGGCGCTGCCTTTCGCGGCCGCCCCGCGCCGAGAATAGCGCGCGCCACCTGCCCGTGACGGCCGCCGCCTAAATATGGCCGCCACGCCGCCGCCGCCTCCGCCGCCGCCGCCGCCGCCGCCGTTTCCCATGCACGAGTGCAGCGCTCTCGGACGCAAAGTGCATTCGCCGCGCCGTGGCGACGCTCGCCTGAGCAACACGCGGCTATTCATTTGCTTTCTTTCGCCGACCGCCAATGGTTTAATTTAGGAAGTGGCCTGGCAAGAAGCTGTTTTGCCAATGTGGCATATCAGCGTGCCTGCGTCTTTAATGCGGTGGTGATGTTGCCACCCGTGCAGTTGCCGGCGGCGACTCCCTTTCGCATGAAACGAGGAGAGGAAGTCGTGTGATAGCTGTTTTACTCGCTCACCGATATTATTTAATTTATGAAATCAGATGTGGGCATTTTCCATTTTATCTGCTCGTGATCGTCGTCATACTCATTAAGAACTTAATGAGGAGCCCAAAACTTGCTGCGGATGAAGAGAGACCGTTAGACACGATCGTCGATAACGAAATTTTCAAGTAAAGACTGCAACATTCTAAAATTAATGTGATTTCCATGAAATCTATTGTTTGTTTTTTTATTTTAGGTCGCATCAACACCTAGGTTATATACTAGAAATCAATTCTTTATTGCAACTCTACTTTAGTTTGCGTCAATTCTTTATTTTAATACTGGCACAAAACATTTCAATTGTCTATATAAAAACGTATGAGTGCAATAAAATGTTACAAACGGAAAAAATATTGAGAGTAGGCTTCCGCGTCGGGAATCAGTAACTGAAAATCTTGGCACCCGTGCGTAGAACTCAGCGTCTCTCGGATAGCCAAGTAGTTACCGAGAAAATATTCACATTGAAGTAAATGGTTATTGACGTGAGTGATATTCATTAACAGCTGATGTGATTACTAGCACAAACGTTTTTACACCAATTAGTTCCAACAAGACACTTTATTCCGAGTTAACAAGTTTTTTATTAGGTCACGCTAGAATATCTCCTGAAACTGCTTCGGAAACGCCATACGACCTTTGTCCCGCAGGAGCTGAAGGGTGAGCGCTACCGGCTGCAGGTGGTAGTGTCGGAGCTGCGGCATGCCTCCGCCGTCGACTACCAGACGGCGCTGGTGGCGTTCATCAACTGCCTCATCATCTCCACGCCACAGCTCAAAGCGCGCATCGGGATTCGAAATGAATTCATCGGTAAGTGATCCACATCACCTTTGTCTCGGCTACCCTTCTTACAAAAGACATTGAGTTTTGCCTTTTACAATCTCTTGTAATGCATTTAATAACTTTGTGTTGCAGTAATGTTTTAAAAACGAAAATGGTTAATTTTAAAAATGGACATGTAGTTGTAAGATACGGAATTTTCAACCATAAATTTCCATTGTTACAATCATTTCCTCTCTTCCTTACAGTATTCCGCCTAGTTAAAAAAAATATACCGGTGTCAAAACTTTATACCGATTGAAACACGATACTGTTATAAAAGTACACGAATAGCAAGTGTCGAACCGGAAGTAATTACAAATGTCGCAAGCCTACGGCTTGCACCCACTCAAAAGTGCCTGTGAAGAACGCCTGCAGTGTATGCAACCCGCCAAGCTTAACTGTTGTGCGGGTTACCTTGACTCCTCCTGCTTCTCATTCAGGCGCCGGGCTCTGGCACGTGTTCTCCGCGTTCCATGAAGTTCTCTGGTTCAGAGGAAGGCGCGCAACAAATGTGTTCCGCCATTACTTCACCTAACCAACACTTGTCTCTCACTTCATTCAATTCTTTGTCTTCGAACCGATTTTTAACTTCATTCTTTGACACAAATAAATTTGTTCTTGTACATTCATGTCTTTATTTTTTCCTCTATTCTTTCTTTTTTCCTTTTCTATTTTTCTTTCTTTTCCTTGATTTAGATATTCACACCTCAAAACACGTTCTTTTTATTCCAAGATCCTTTATCTTATTCATTTCATTACTTTACTCTTTCCTGATCCCCTTTGTCCTTACGATCTTTCAGACTTTCATAGTATCGAGATAATCTTCGCTTCTACGATACATCCTGATAGTTCTTGAACATCTTAGTTTTCACTCTCTTGTGATTATATTTATTTGTCCTTCGTCCTTATTGATGCAAGGAGTAACAAAACATTATTTAAATTTTGAAGAGAATAGTAGTTTTAGGATGAAGGTAATATTCCCAAGAAGCTTTGTTTTTATTTTTATTTTAGTGGTAAAGTACCTTTTAACTCTAAAAATAAAAAAAAATATGCCAATACACGAGTACTCTCGTTATATTTAATTAAAATCGTTAAGTATGATTGTATCTTCGCGAAGAGCGTAATCTTCAAGTGTGTTCTCTGATAGCCGCTGCGCAAGGGTTCTCTGACCAGCGCTGCCCTGCAGCTGTTTAGATGCCAAGGACGAGTCGTCAGAGGAGGAACGGCGAGTCCCTCCAGAAATAGACCTGATCCACAGCCGTTCGTTGCGGCCTCCCAGGCGGCAGTTATCTGACGATTTCTCTTCAAACCTTCCCATTAGCAGCTCTCCTTTGAGCGATGAAATACCTCGCATACCTCAATTTAGTGGCATTTTCATCAATTCCAAATTCATGTGGAAAGATTTCAGTTAATTGGATTACATTATATAAATTCGAATAATTTAAAGTATTTTGAGATGTTCATTGATGATTTAAGCAATTAATAAAAAGGAACATAATTATATTGCCATCCGATGTCTTTTTAATACGAGTCGATCATATTGGTAGATTTATAAATATCGCGTATTTGATTGTTCTTGGCATTGCAAGCCTTTTCGCGTAAATCTCCCGACTTGCTTCAACTTCGCTAAGACTTATTCATTACATTGGGGACAATATGTTTGCGTATTTTTACCAATAAAACTATTGGAAATCAACTTTCAAAAGGTATTGTATTTGATATATTCAGTATTTCCATACATCGCTTTCTATTTTGTAATATATTTTCATTATTTTGCAGGCCTCAAATTATTGCCAGTACTTAACGACCTTCGGTGAGTATTGACTTTTATATCCTCTTATTAACTTTCTATATGAAGTGGCGTTTAGTGCTTATTTCTACTTATTCAGAATTAGTATTTTCAGATAGTTTAATGACACAATAATATTTTGGTAATGGTGATGAGCATTACTGTATTTGCGTTTCAATCCTTACTTTGTGAAATCTCTTGCAATCCAGTGCTAGGTAAGAATCGGCAGCAGCCGTAAGAATGGTGGAATGCATCTATGCCTTCATGCTCACATTTCGAATTCTGTAGCGTGATTATGACCTAAATAATCAAATAATTATGTAGAAAATTGGAAAGTAAATATTGACGTAAGAAGAAATGGAATGACAGGAATACACTACTTAACCCAAAAATATCGGTTAAGGCATATACCCATCACATATCTAGAATGTATGAAGAAAACTTGCAGAAAATTCTTTGAAACTCGTCGATGGGTTCTGGACCTATCGTCTTCAGGCAGCATTCGGACGCCAAAATTCGCACGATTTGGAATATATGAAACAGAATACCTTACAGTCTGGTGTGAAACTGTGTCACTATGTGAAGAAACTTGAGATCTATGATCCTTCTGTATTTCCTTTTTATTAAAAAAAAATTCTGCATTTCTGTTAGTATTATAAATAACAATACAGTCTTACATACTAACAGTCAAGCGGGATGAATCACCATATAACATTGTAAAGGGATCCATCTTGAACATTACATGAAACACAGTCTTACTCATTGATCTCCACCTCGAATGCGAAACGCCCTCTTAGACCACGGTCACCTCTAGCATCCCAGATCATCGATCTCTGCCGCACCGTTTGTTTCCTGCTCGCGTCGATTGCGGGGAAGGAGGGGGCGGGGCGAGCGCGCGGAAGTGGAAAGAGTTGCCGCAGCCGTTGCGCCAGAAGGCCTCCAGCGCGCGCTGGAGAATGCTCAGGCGGCGGCGGCAACGGCTCCCCGCCGTCAGTCTCCGCCGCACGCGTGCTCGAACGCCAGCGCCAGCTGCAGTCTCCGTCGCCGCCGCGCACGTGCACGCGCACGTGCTTCCGTTGCAACGGGCGCTTCCGGAAATCCGCCGTCACGAGGTGCGGATCCGGTGATTGGAGACTCGTGCGTCGAGTGGCGTTGCGGATCCAAGGGGGCATACGAAGGTATTTTTAGCTCTGGGCCCTGCCGTGCACGCGCCGTACGCTTTGTGTTGTGCTGAATGGTTGACTGAAGATGCACAAGTGAAGTTCAATTAATACATTGCCGCTATGCAAGGGTTGTCTACGATAGTCTACATTTTATGAGGTGTAGTTTGTGTGACAATTACGCATTTGTGTGTTCGTTTTCGTAATAGTTCCGTATCGTGTGGTGGGTGCCAGTTAACATTATTTTTAAAACTCATAAAATGAACATTTTCGATTCTCTTCATTTTCAGCTTTATGAAATAGCAGTTGATTTACCTTCCGGTGTTGAATGTAATTCTGCCAGTATTAATTCGCAAAATGTCAACTATTATATCACATATGCAATAATGTTTAGTGATATATAACACACTGGGAAGTTGATAGATTTACTTACAGACCTTTTTTTTCTTCCGGGAGCGTTTTTCAGCTTCTGAGGATGCTAATATTTACATACAGACCTATTTTAATGTGCAAATTAATCTTGTGTACAGAAGTTGCTGTAAACATGTTTAAGCACTCCTCATGCCCTGTCTCTTCTTCAAAACGTCCAAATTCCAATATTTTTAATGGTTTATGTTCATCAATAAAGAACGTAGACAAAACCAAATTACGCTATCCAAAATAAGCGCTACATGATTCAATTTTTATTTGAGAAAAAAATGCTTGGAGACTCAGAGGCAGCAAATCATCCCCGAGGATGCGTTTTATTCCGTCGCGTCACCACATCCTCCAGCAGGTGTGCGCGGGTGAGGAGCGGAGGGGAGCAGCGTTGGGCGCGGGCGCCGCGCCGGGTGCCTGCCCTGCCCCTGCCCCTGCCCCTGCCCTGGCGCAGCGCCCACTCGTCCTCCACGCCGCATAGCTTTCCCCTTCGTCAGCGCAGGGGACGCCCTCGCCCTCCTATTTCAGGTCCAGCGCGCGGATTCGGGCTCGCGCTTCACGAGGGGCTCAAAACTGCACTCCTTTTCTCCTCAGGCCCTGCACTTGCAACAATGAACGTAGCTCGTTTCGAAATAATAATAATAATAATAATAATAATAATAATAATAATAATAATAATAATAATAATAATAATAATAATAATAATAATAATAATAATAATAATAATAATAATAATAATAATAATAATGACTCTTGATATGACGAGGCTCATATAGTTTGACTCATGATAAGTTTTAACGAGAAGTTGGAAAACTAGCCGCTGTGATTGGGAGAAACACTTCGCAATTATGAATACTTGAACATAATGCGAATTTTAAATAAAGAATTCTATTAAATAAAACTTCGTATGTAATAAAAATAACGATTAACGTACTACATTTTCAGACTTTGAAGTATAAATGTCAAAGAGACGATAGTATCTTAGTGGCATTCTAGGTTGTGATTTTATGAAATAAAGTTCCAAACAATTACCCCAATTGGGTTGCCTCAATGAAAAAAAAAGTCAAGTCAAAAAGTATAAAATGGCTAGAATTTAAGTAATATTCAAAAATATATGTCGTATTATACAAATGATGGAATGTGGGAACGAAATATCACATGGTAATTTATAAACACGGATTACATATTTACAAACTACTGTTTAAATTATCACTAATTAGAAAGTATTGAATGTCTATTAAGCAATCGAACCAATGTTATATTCAGTGTAACACCTGACCTTAGAGCAAACTAGTTTCTTATACTTTAGTTTTATGAAATAATTCTCCATTTCTTAAAAGCAAACTGTAATGGTATGCAGATTACTCAAGTTGTGTAAGTTGGTGCTTCTGGAGAAAACAAATTGCAACATAATTAGGATAAATTTTACTCACAAAAGTGACCTGAAAAAGGAAATTTGAGAAACGTACTAAATTTTTCGTGGTTTGCCTCTGCAATGAAAGGGTATCTGTTATCGAATTCTAGAATGTTTTCAATTTCCCTGCTAGAGATAAACTTCATCTTGCAGTGTTTTTTATCTTCATATACTCAGACTTAACACTCAGGTCAACTGAGGCGGAGCCATTAAGTACCAGAAAGCTCTCGGGAAGGGCGTTTACGAGCTAGTGTCTCAAAGTGTTTTGAACCTCTGCACGTGTAGGGCACAGCTTGCTCCCTCTGTTTTGAAAAGCTTGGGGTCGCAAAGACCGTCCTTTGTATTTGCACGGTGTTTACTGCACGGCCGGCGGCTTTTGAAGGCGGAGTCTTCGCTACAGAAGGCGCTGACTGCCCCCTGTGTGCGTCCATTTACGTGAACTCCGACCCAGTTCAGGAGGCGATGACGGATGCATCTTCGTTATCTTTACGATTCTCGGCGGCTTCTGCCTTTTCGGTGCGTTGACAGACGCCCGTTCTCACAGGCCGAGCCTTCCGAGCTGCGATATTTGCTGGGATTGGACGAGGTTTGTTTGGGTTCATTCGCCCGTTTACACTGCACAATTGAGGATTTCGTTTCACAGTTTGATCTCTTATGCTGGAAATGAAACCACGATATTTCTCTGATTTTCATTTTTGCCTGGAACTTAGCTGCCTCTTTTGAGAAGGAGAAATGGGCTCTTTAGAATGCTTATAAATATTATATTTTTTCCTGAACACATTGTTGGTAAATATGACTAACATTTGCTTAACATGTCAAAGTTCTTCTCCAGTGAAATTTATTAAGTCTACTTTCATATATTTACCACATATCTGTTTAAGATATATGATAAATATATGAATGTAGACTTAACAAAATATGCAATAGTTTTCAATTTGGCTTCCCTGTAACCTTTACTTACACTGAATAAATCTAATTCCCGTATGATGTCTATTGTTAGAAATACCGCTTAGAAAGAGATCCCTAGATTTCAACGAATCCATCCCGTAATTCAAGAAGTGTCCGGGTTGGGAGATTTTGGTGCAGCCTGCGTCAATGGTCAATGTTCTTGTCGTGCCTTCACTATTCACCCGTTGCCACGACCATCTCTTTCGTTACCACCACCACCTTAGTACGATCACTATTTTGTCTCCAAACCACATTACCGCGAACAACCCCTCCTCTTCCGGAGCAACTTCTTCCGCCTTAACAATCCAGCTGTAAGCATTTACACCACAGCCACCTTTGCCTACACCATTGTCCCAGTTACTATCCCAGCAAAACAAACCCAACCCAAAATTGTCTCCAGATGTCGTCTTCCCTTTGTCGCCGCCATCCAATCTTCCGTTTCCTCCGCTGCGACCAACGCTTCCGCCTCCGCCTCTCCCTCCCTCATCTTTGCCTTCGACCCAATTGTCTCCCGCAATACTGCCGCCTTCCCCAGTGTGGCCATCGCCGAACCCTCCCTTTCCGCTTCTGGGATCAACAACTCCAACTTCTTCACCTTGTCCATCGACCCAGTTGTCTCGCTCATCGCCATCGCCTTCCCCATTGTCGCCGTCACCCAGCCTTCCGTTTCCGCCTCCTCCCCCACCGCCGCCGCTGCCGGACAGGCGCGTCTCTCGGCTCGGAGCGTCGCGCCTACCCCCGCCCCCGCCCCGCCCCCGCCCCGCCCCCGCCCCCGGCCCCGGCCCCGCCCCGCCCCCGGCCCCGCCCCGGCCCCGCCCCGGCCCCGCCCCGGCCCCGCCCCGCCCCCGCCCCGCCCCGCCCCTTCCCCGCCCCCGCCTTTCCCCGCCCCCGCCTTTCCCCGCCCCCGCCTTTCCCCGCCCCCGCCTTTCCCCGCCCCCGCCTTTCCCCGCCCCGCCCCGCCCCCGCCCCCGCCCCCGCCAGCAGCGCCGCGCCGCGCCGGCCGGCGGCGGACGGATTTAACCAAGCTCCAACGGCGGCGGCGGCGGTGGCGGCGGCTTCCTCGGCGTCTGGAGAAGGCGTCGGGGGGCGGAGCAGAACGCGCGGCGCGAGTGGGCGAGCGGGCGAGCGGGCGATCGGGCCACGCGGAAGGACTTCGCTCTCGGGAGGACAGCCTCGGCGGCGGCAGCGGTGAGTTTCCAGCGGCGCGGTCACCGGCCCCCTCGCGCTCCTTCGGTGACTGGGCGAAGGACAGCGTTGTGTGAGTTGTTGGGAGTTCCGTGTCGTTCGTGCTAACAGTTGGTGTTTAGTGTGAGGTAGCAAACTAAGTTTTCGCGAAGAGCTTCAAAATGCAGTTGTTATAATATGAGTAAAGATTTTTTACTAAGGAGCTTGTTTACTTACAGCCATACTTTTCGAGCGTTGAAAATCTTCTAAAATGAACATCAATCACAAAACGGACTTTATTAATTGTTGTTGCTTGAAACATTTCATTCCATTGCAGAGAGAACGTTTCAATAATAATTTAAGCAATTAATTAACTATATTTCAAAATCTGTTGTAAGAAATATATTTTATTTAACGTGCGTATTGTGTTTACTAGTTCATTGCTGTGTGTTTACGGACCTGAAGGCTTCAGGTTGAAGCAAAACACGTAACGGCATTGTTAATACGCTTACGGGCCTTTCTGATTCTTTGTGCCCTCGGGCCTTTTGAATACTTTAAGGCTCGCTCTAAAACCATCACAACACATACAACGTTTTTATGAATTCGATTTATTAACGTTAAGATGCAAGGAAATTCGATAAATAAATGGTATAATGTTCAAATAAGTAAAATAACTCGTTATAAACCTTATTTTGCGTAATTGATATGAAAATTGCAAGTTTGGAATGTTCCCGTGAATTTATAATTGCCATCAGTCACTCACATTTCATTGTTACGTATCATATTTTATAAAGACATATATTATAGGGTAGCAGTACCAGTAGTAGTAATAAGATGTATAATCGGCTTACATCCTCTAAATGTTATTTTTTGGTGTTAAGACATATTCTAAATAACTTTTAGCAATAGTGGCAAATAACCTAAAAGTACCGTTTCATCAGTGTGATTTGCACTGTTATTCGCACTGTTACATAACTCTCAAGTAAACCATAAATATTTTCATATATTTCTCGAGATTTTACTGGAAACCACTGTCCGTATTTTTGTTAGCTTATACGAGAATTTCCGTAGGAGCTTCACAACACTCTTTCATTTTGCATGAAAAAATGTTCAGTTATCCATTGTCCAGTTCATTTTGTACGATTATGCAATAATAATTAGATACATACTGTTTTGTTTATTTGACGTAATACTGGCAAATGACTATTACAGTGCGTCTTTTTACTTTAAACGCAAGAAATATAAAGCGTTTCGAATTATCCTTTGAGTCAGCAACGCACTAGTAAACCATAAAGTTTTGTATGAACCGCAGGCGTTACTAAATGTTTTTGCCTCTCAGGCGACTTCCTACCCCTCGATCTAGAGACCCTCGGGTTTGGAAGTGGCCCCGGGATAAAAACATCTACTTAACGCCCTTGATACATAAATAACTATTATACATATTGTGTTACTGCTGATGGACCGACTTTGAAGATAAAGTATTCTGCAGGAAATGTTATGATTTTCGTTTTATGATCAACATTGTGACACAATACGAAATTGGAATATTTTCATTGTTACTATTATTATTATTATTATTATTATTATTATTATTATTATTATTATTATTATTATTATTTTGATTCTATTATCAAAGTTTATCCATCACCAACCGATCGTCTACTCACATTTCTCAAATTTCTTCAGTAAACGTCAGCTACATTCCTTACACTTCTTCCGAGTCTTCGAAGTGAAAAAGTGATCGTTATCCTTGGCTTCGTCGAAGACACGCCAGCGATGAATTTGTTAGCTCTTCCCAGCGTGGTATGTGGGATTCTCAGCGAGAGGAGGCTACGCCAAGAGCAGCGGAAATATCAATGCTGGAGCCTCTTCATTTTTTTTTTTTTTACGTAGGGGTCCACAATGGTCGAGTTATTTTGACCTCGCCCCTTTTGTTTATAAAATCGGTGCCAAAGAAGCACTCTAATGAACATTGTGCTTAAATTAACAGCCGAAAGTGCACCACTAAAAAGGTCACCAAGAAAGTGCATGTAAACTGTTATCAAATTCCGGAGAGGTAGAAAGCTGCTTTTAGAGATCTTTTTATGAATGTTTAGTAAACGAACAATTTTTAGGAATTTGCTTTGGTTTAGATGGTTGCATGTATATTACTTACACAAAATGTGCTAGTTTTCTTGTGTAAAATCGCCTGTTGTGGATTTTACGCATTCTAGAAGAAAGTACTGTACAGTGCATTCAATTCAAATTGAATGCACTATATAGTACTTTTAATAACGGTCATAATAATAATAATAATAATAATAATAATAATAATAATAATAATAATAATAATAATAATACAAAAATATGAGATGGTGGTGTTGTACGATTTATAAAACACTATGGACAAAACCCCGAAAATGTGCTACTGCTAGATAGGAAATTACTCTCTAGAGGTATTTGAAAGACGTAAAACAAAAAAGTAAAATTTTGTAGATTATTTTATGTCGAATTCAGCAGGAACACAAACAACTGCAACACACGTTACACTGTCATACACGTTACTATTGTGCCCTGACAACCTGGAGTTCGGGTCTCTATGAACATTTCTTAGATTGTAATGTACAAACAAGTCGTTTTGTATAAAACAGTTTTAGAGATTTACCTGTTCTGTTATCCCCACTTCATAGCACGAGTGGTCAGAAACGTTCAGAATCTTGGAAACTTTGTAGAATGTAATTGACTACTTGCTATTCCGTACAAATTAATTGAACGATTCTAACACTCATTTTGTTTCTTATAAACGCTAATTAAAATATTAGATTGTTCCGTACAGGGTCTAAATGTTATTTGCATACAAAGAAGCCTGGCTGTTCAAAACAGTCTGATACAATTTTCAATTTTAAAACAAAGTGCGAAATTTTCGCATGGGTCGCATGGTAGCGATAATCATTATGACAATAATAATATTAACACAATATTAATGACAAAGAAGGGACAAGAGAACAAAAATCTTGCATTAATTTGCATTCATGAAATACCTTCTAGTTATTTGTTTTGAGGGATAGCGATGTCCCATGATGAAATTAGTTGAAAAGTGGTAGCAATGGAATATTCTCGTTTTTAATTAACGTACTTACTTTGCTTTAGGTGAATTTCTAGGGTTCAAAATCACAGCTGTTTTCAGTGTACGATGCAGACTCACTTCCGGTTGTAATCTGAAGTGGCTAGATCAGGTATCTTTGAGTATTCTTGGGGTGCGGAAGTCCTCAACTTCACGAATATGATTGGCCATGCCTTAAACGTCCTTCTTTTACGAGTAAACTTTCTCAAGGAATAGATAGTTGGTTGGCGCCGGCAAAAAGGAGTTGAAAGGTTGAAAGATACCGACCCTTCCGAGGCGTTTACGACGTCGCGTTCTCCTCACCCCCTTCCTTTTCCACCCCTGCTCTCCTTCCCTCGCTCCCTCTCTCTCTCTCCCACGCTCCCTTAGGGGCGCCGCGCGCCGCGCCGCCTCGGTTTGTTGACCCGCGGCGCGCACCAATGAAAGCTAAATATAACGGCCGCATTAGACACCCTTCCGAGCTGTCTGGTGGGCCTTTAAGCCATCTGCGGCGCCGCGTTCAGATAAAAGCGCATTGGGCGCTCATCCACTGGACCTGTCTGCTGGACACTGGCTTACTCGACCCGGAAGACAGGAACGCCGTGGGAAGAGAAAAGGTTTCACAGTGCGTGTATCCTACTATGCCTTCACTACAGTGTCCTTTGTAATACATTTTTTTTGTTTGCGTGGCATGTGCCTATCGAGTAAAATGTGTGTAGGCTAAAGTACAAAATGTTGCTATCGTTAGGTGTAGCCGGTTAATTCGCACATTAGCCAGGCGGCATTGATAAAGCTGTAAAAATGACGATGGTAGATCATTTCGGATTTCATTCGGCTAACGTTTGCATGAGACACAAGGTGCTGTCTAAATTATGCTGGCCTAAAGATGGATCCTCATCGCCAACTCGAACATGCGTAGCGAAGGATCAGTATGTGAAGAGTGATTGAGATAGGTGGCCATGAGAAATAGAAATTTACGATTAACACAGTGGAACTCGAACTATACGCCTTGTCGCTCAGTAGCCTTAGAAATTCTCCACCAGCAGCCTGATTCCTGTTTATCATTTATTAGCTGCTATTCTCCGTCACCACAACGTTCTTCACCTCCCCTAGCCATGTAATACTAACTCTATCGTTAATACTAACTCTATTCAGCCGACGTCCGAAATAGGCTTTGAAGCTGTCCACACTTCGGACTTTATTAGACCATTTTAGATAATATGAACATGAACCAACTAAATCGGGAAGATGGCCATTTTAGATATTAGCCGCAACATCATTGTTACAATAAATAAATGAACAAAGAAAGCTGCGATCGTTTCATGTGCAGAACGTGCGTTAGCTTAAATGTTTGTGTGTGTGGGCGTGTACGTTTGCAGGCACGTAGATTCGACTAGCCGCGCGGGGAGCGTGTGGGGGCGGAGGGGCGAGCTACGTGCGGTGGGCGCGCGCCACATGTGCAGCGGCGCTCATTCACGGGGCACGCGCCGCTGGGACGCGACGGAAATAAACAGGCGCTGCGCCGCGGGCGCGGGGGCGGGGGCGGGCAGCAGGAAGCGGCGCAGCAGCGAATACATTGTAATCTCAGCGTAAATAAATAGCAGCCGGCACACGCACGCGGGCGGGCGATCGAGCGGCGGGCGAACGAGCGGGCGGGCGGGCGGGCGGGCGGGCGGGCGGGCGGGCGGGCGGGCCGGCGGGCCGGCGGGCCGGCGGGCGGGCGGGCGGGCGAGAGAGCGGGCGGGCGGGCGGAGGCCCAAGCCCAGGCACAGGCGCTGCAGCCGCCCGATTCCCCGTGCCTGCGCCTGAGGCGGTCGGCCCGCCTCGGTGCGTGGGCCGTTGCCCTACTCAAGGCGCGTCCGCCATGGAACTTGCCTCCCAATTAATAGAAGGGGAGAGGGATTTTAAGAGAATTATTGAAAAAAGAGGCAAGGATATACGAGGGCAGGAGAGATACGGTTCAGCTAAGACACGCAAAATATAATGAAGTGTGTATAAGAGTATACAGGAGAGAGAAGTACTAGAGTCGTTGAAGAAGAAATGTAACGAGTTCAGAGATAATGAGGACTAATACGAGATACAGTCTAGGGAGCGAAGTGCGAGCTCTTCGCTATTGACTTATGCCTTAAGTTATGCGGGGAATGTGGGGTTGAGAACGAAGTTGTTTGGAGATAGGTAAGGAAATTAGTGCCGACATAAGTGTTCTAGATAAATTGAAAAAGATTATGGCAGAGATAAGGAAAGGGGGAAGACGATAGAGGTACAGAGGCAAATAGATAATCGAAGGAAAGGAAGAGATAAGATAGGAGATTAAGAATGATCTGAGAGAAGAAAAAAGAGGGGTAAGATTGTGGGTGGCATAGGAAGTAGAATATATGTTACTTGTGAAATAAATATGAATTGTTATTATGAATTACGAATGGATATATTTTATTGTGGAATTGAATGTGTTGTGGAATGATTATATTATGATTGGATGATTAGATGGAAATGTAATGGAGACTCCAACTGTATTCCCGATAGAAGATTGCTTGTTAAACTACTACGTAAAACTACTATGTGATTCTTGCTTCTCAATATACTCTGTTCACGCCAGCTGACGATTATATTGACAGGTTGTAAAACTGTTGAACAGAAGCGAAAATCACATCGAAAGACATGTCCCCCCTCCCAATAAAACAGTCGAATTTCTCTTCCCTTCTTGTATTGCATAAAAAAATAAATACCTCGTTTTTTTCGTACCTCATACACCGTACATTCATTTCTTAAATCAGTTCTGTATTTGTTTTGTAGCTATTTTTTCTCATATTGTTTTCTTCGTCCAAATTCATTCCTCTTCCTTTCAATCTCATCCCTTTCAATCTCATCCCTTTCACTCTTCGTACTCTCCGCCCTTCCTCTCCCGAGTGTTGGCGTCCACGAACCTTTCCCACATCCCCCACCCGCTGCGGGGGTGTGGCTTCTGCTGCAGGCGCTTCGTATGGGGAAGGGGGCGCCCACTCGCCCGACAGAACACACGCGCGGCTCTTTCCGAAGGCGTTTTATCTGCTCGCGAGCGTTTATGGAGTGTCTCTAGCGAGATCGAGTTTCCCAGAGAAAAAGCTTTGGAGGTTGGGTTCACTGGCGATCACTACTGCGATATAAGGCATGGGCCTCCGCTAGCCGTGACCCTTATCCGACAGCAGTGTTGCACGAGATGCGGAGAACCATTAAGTGAATTTTTATAGCGGTTTTATCACTGTGGAAAAATATGTGTACAAACACACTCTCCCTGGAAACAGGAACACGTGTTTTTTGAGCGCTTAGCTATCGGATTACTTGTCGGCTTTCCGTCGAAGTCTCAGTCTTATTCATTTATTTTGTTTTACCCTTCTTCGACGACCGTAATTCGAATGCTGTTTGAAGACTGGGAGGTCCATCTGATCATAATGAAGCCTTCCAGATTTGTACTGATAGCTAAAAGTAGTTGGGATTGTCAGACGAGGATAATTGTTAAAACGTCGATATTCCCCCAACCTACTACAACAAAAACGGAATCATGCACAAATACTTGGATGTTAATTGATAGTTGTTTCAGTACAGAAATTATTTACCTCAAATAAATATTTAATTTATTTTACCTCCCTGATTCAATGTTTACATTTATATACCTTGTACTAGGAAAATATTACATTAATACTACAATTTTAAGATTTAGAGAAGAGTTTTTTCAAGTACACGGATTTTCTATGTTACTGAATTCTTAATGAGAATAACACTTTCATCACAATTCAAACGATAACCCAATTTCTTCTGTGATTTAGCTTTTGACGTCTTACAACTGACCCCTATGATTGAAAAGGAAGCGATGTATTCGGATCCCTGGTAAATAATCACAGAAAAAGGGCAAAATATTTCATGTGAATGTACGATGGTGTAGGTCCGCCCTAGGCTTCATGATTTACACAATAAACTTTCCGTTTTGACGTCATCAGGGTGCGGTGGAAGATACGCGTCAGAACTCTCACATCCAGTTGTTTAGTGGAATTATTAATCTCCCTTTATCGAGTAGTTTCGTTTCAGGCGATCGCAATGTGTCAATGCACATGGCGATGGCGGCCGTAGATCACGATTTCAAAGGAAGCGTTGCTATAAATGCAAATAAATGTATTCACCTGTGCAGATTCGTGGTTGATTTCAACTTAATGAATACAACTCACACTTCATGTATATGTATAATAATTCAACCAAATCATTCTATTAATTTTTCATTTCTCTCCGTCCATTCATTGTCCTGTAGTTAATTCAGACAGTGCAGACGACACAGCACAATAAAACTTTTTAAAGGAAAATTTAATTTGGTCAAACTCAAATAACCTTTTTCCAAATTCCTTTGGCCAACGTAAATTCACTACGACTGTGTACCGTTTATTGATTTGAATCGCGAGAAAATCGGATGTATTCGATTTCATATGTATACATTAGGCGAGTACTGAACAGTCGTTATCCAGCATTCAGTGATGTTCGTATGTCCATTGATGAAAGAGGAACTAGTTTCCACGGGGTTCGCTTAGCGCATTCAGAGAACAGCAAACCTCAGTGTAAATAGCCTATGTGAAGGACCGCCACCCGACTGACACACTTGGAATGAATCGGGGTATTCCGATAGCTCTGCGGTGGTCCGCGGAACAGAGGGCGAGGCGTGTGGGGCGGGGAGGTGGGGGCGGGCGGGCGCAGCCGAGTGCCTTAGATCCTGAAATACAACGCCGCGTGGTCGGGGGGGAGAGGGCGGCTGGCAGCGGGCGGACGAAAGACGGGCGGGCGGTGGACGGCGGACGGCGGACGGCGGACGGCGGACGGCGGGCGGCGGGGGCGGGCGGCGGGCGGCGGGCGGGCGATGGACGGGCGGCGGGCGATGGACGGGCGGCGGGCAGCGGGGGGGGGGGGCAGCGGGCGGGCGATGGGCAGGCGGGCGGGCGAGCGGACGGGCGATGGACGGCGGGCGGCGGCGCCACGCGGAAGGAGCGGCGGGCGCCGCCCACTGAGCGCAAACAAACAGCGCCCAGGGTGAACGCTCGCCGCTCGCCGCCCGGCGCCGGACGCGCTGCCGCCAGTGTCGGAAGCCGCCTGTCGCACCGCGCCTGCTCGTACTGCTCGATATTCGCCAGAGATATAGCGCAGGGTGCCTCCGAGGCGTACACATTTGTTTCGTGGGGCTAATGTTTCCTCTACGATACAAGAAGCTGTTCACTACACAAGTATACTTCCCAGAAGAAGAACAATAACAGCAATAAAACAACAACAACAACAACAATAATAATAATAATAATAATAATAATAATAATAATAATAATAATAATATTGTACGACCAACAAATTCAAACTGATCGCACGATAACGACAAACAAACCGGATTTTGTCATCCGGAATTTGAAGAAAAAATAATGTCTAATTGTAGATGTTGCTGAGCCGTGCAATCAGAACATCGTAACCAAGGTGGCAGCGAAACGATACAAGAGTTTGGAAATCGGATCAGACGAATGTGAGGCGTAAAAGCAAAGGTCGTCCCGGTAGTTATCGGAACTCTGGGATTTGTTCCGCAAACTTTGTGTAAAACTTAGCTAAACACCCAGATCATTCAAAAGACTGGGAAGTGCTAGGTATTGCTTTCTTTGGAACAGTTCACATTTTGCGCAAAGTATTGTAGAGGCATCGACTGTCCCTAGATCGCGTCCTTAGAAAACTGGTTGCAGCTTGAAGTAGATTTTGTATTCAACTACTCATAACATCTTTAATCGTGAAGTAGGGGAATAATAATAATAACAATAACAATAACAATAGTAATAATAATAATAATAATAATAATAATAATAATAATAATAATAATAATACGTAAAAGTAAATCTGGCATTTACTGAATATAAAGGAATAATATTTCTAAGCAATTCGTTCAGTTTTCGTGCTACATTTTAAACTAATACACATATATGTTTAAATAATACATTATTATATATGCAAGAGTTGTAATAGACGCAAAAGTCAATTTGCGAGCTTGAAGAAAGTAAAACGCTGCTGACGTGAGTCTCTCATCAGTAATGTCGAAGAGAAACTCGTAAGAATTCTGATTTAGAGATGGATCATTTAAACAATTCGGTAGTTGATGCCACCGTGCTGTAGAAAGGTGTACAAAATTCGCACACAAATCCCAGAAACTAACCTCCCAACTCTGTGGTCAAGGTGGAAGAGAAAGAAAGGGAAAATGGCACGTGCGGGGAGATCAGTTTCATGGGGGGGAGGGGAGGGAAACGGCAGGCCACAGCGCGGCGCGGGCGCGGGTGCGGGCGCGTCTCGCGGGCAAGGTCAGAGGCGGCGGCGGCGGCAACGGCCCGCTGCTCGTTTATTTTGATGCGGCGGTGGAGGCGGCGTGCGAGCGGGGGAGCGGAGGACTATTATTACGCGGCGATCACCGCCGCCCGGTGAGCGACGGGGCCGTACATTTCCCCTCCTCGCCCGGCGCGTCATATCTCAGGCCTGCTGCTGCTCTTTGCTCCGGGCCAATGAATTAGAAAATAGTAACCAGTTAGAATTAGGAATTCCTAGTTCCGATCCCGAAACCGAATAATGGAGGGTTTTCTACTCAATCTGTTGAGGACCAGTCAACTCAGTTGTTGGATAGGAAATGTGAGTTTTAGGAAATTGTAGTTATTAGAGTACTACATCGTCTTTGGAATTTTTTTAAATTCATGGATTTAGGAATTAAATTCCTATATTTGACGTGTTGGCATAGAAATGATAGATTATGGGAAAATGTATTTAAGTATTGTAGGAAACAGAAAATTGTTTGGATTCCTAGATCTTTGTGTAACTGGAAATTGCGCACAAACCAGAGAGCATTAAGTATTTTTCTAAGAACTCTATTTTGGAACGACAGGAGAATTTGATAGTAGTTAAAGAAGCTGAAGACTAAATGGCGAAAGCATAGGTGTGGATTACATGATGCTGTTTCCCAAATTCAGTTACTGAATTTATGGAAGTACCAAAAAATACGACAAATTTGTATTCAGCAATTATATTTCCCGTAAAGGGCAATTGTCCTCGAGGCCATTGGATTCCGGGATTCCTAGTCGGTCACCCAATCTGAAACCTCCGATGTCTCAAATTCGCTTAACCTTCGTGACTTCACGTAGGTTTACATCGCCGGGTTTGCAGTCGTGGCGTTTCAGTAGAACCACCCCAGCATTCGCCTGAATGTCAGAGGGAAACCCCAAAATCCCCGTCTGGATGGCGGGCATGGGAATTTGAATCCGGGCCTCCCGAATGCGAAGGCAGTGCGCTACGCCCTGAGCCACTTTGTGATAGCATTAATTTTTCAAGCAACTTTGTAGTTCATAGCACCTCAGATTATTCATAGACTTTTCGAATTAATTGCTTCATAATGGACTTTCATTCTCCAACTAAATGATAACTCTAGAACTCCTTCCTTGTTTTGACACCGTTTCAACGACATTGTACACATCTCACTTTTACCTCGAAATCAAAAAAACATATATGAGTGATCATATACCTAAATAATATTACAGTTAAACGTACAGATATATTTTTTATTTTCACTGATTATATGTTTCGCGTGAATTATTTGTGTTCCAAACGCCTTTAAGATTATTAATATTATTATTATCATCATCTTCAGATTTATGGTTAGTTGAGAGTTTTGAATACAAGGCAAATCAATGTTGCAACATTGATTGCGATGAATTTTATGTATTCATGCCTATTGTAGTTTGTCATTCTCTTTTATACATTCACAATGAAATTACGTAATATTCAGGCTACCTAAAGTGAGTCATCAACTCTTTACTCCTCACAGAGCACCTACCACTTTGTTGTAAAAAATGAATTGAATAGATTGACGCTAACGGAAATGATATTCTTCGTTAGGTCTATTCCTATGGCATGGTGGTTACTGCGGCTGCTGCGATCTACGGGCTCTGCGAGTCCGTATTATGCATAGTTGTCTTATGCATAGCTATTCTTTTTTTTAATACAGTAGAACTTGCTCAATTGGGAATCAAGGGACCAGTCCTTTTTTCCGTATTAGATAAGATTCCGTATTAGACGTAATGTTATATTGTACAATTTATGTTTCTCAGGACCGCGACTTATGTTCACTTTAGACATATTTCTGCATTATGCTCGTTCCACTCGTTTTACTGAACTTTATTTCTCCTTGTTCGATATTCTGTCGTCATTCAAGGTTTTGAAAGGTTTCGCTTTAGTATTGGGGCATATTGGGAACTATGCCAACATACTGTAGCATCTTTAATACACTATTTCTCTCCAAACCTCTCCATGCTCGATGTATGAATGTTTGGAATGAATGAGATTGCCCGCGTGCCAGGGGAGGGGAGGGGCTCGGTAATGAGTTTACGGGTCGCAGCGTGAGCGTCACCTGGTCGCCATCAAATCTTTACCTGTATTAGGGTTCAAGGGCCGCCACGGGCGTACTAGTCACTTGCAACAGGAGACAGTTCTCGGCCGCAATTGTCTTACGACCGACGGCGGAGTTGCGGAAGGGAGGTTATGGTCAAGGTTCTTAAGGGAGTAAAAGGGCAGTGGCATTATCCGAGGATAGGGAGCGTCAATTGATAACCAAAAGGTTAAGCTGTCGTTAAAATACCCTATTATTATTATTATTATTATTATTATTATTATTATTATTATTATTATTATTATTATTATTATTATTATTATTATTATTAATTTTTGGTAGTAAACATATGCTTAAGACACTAGCAAACAACGAAGATTTTTTTATATAACTATAATTTCCAACCAGTTTATTATTTCCTTTCCATATGTTGATCTCCTTTCGGGAATAACTGCAAAACAACTGTCAACGTCCCATTCTCTTTAAACGGGGAATGTGTTGGTCCAACTCAGATGAAATGTTTATTCATACGCAGCCCTCGCTGACAACCAGACGTAACGGAAGCCGGAAACCATGTGTGTGTGTGGCCCGCTTCCCTTTCACACCAGCCCCAGCGATGATGCACAGTGGCCCAGAATGAAGCCCTTTGAGACGTGTATAATTGCCAACATCAATCCCTAAGGGCTCGTGTTTCACAAAAAAATTATTGTTTTGGTATCAAAGCCTTTTATAATTAGTTGTCGTTTTATAATAAACGTACATAAACTACAACGCAAGATCATGCTGATCATGAAATATTGTTCATAATAGAGATAAATTTGTCAACCTCTGATAGAACAGAAAAGATTTTCCATTCTTCTTTCCGAACTCTCCGTATTGGTGTAGCGGGCTACACGATTAATACTGTTTGTTATTGTTGTTGTTGTTGTCGTTATCGTTAATCCTCGGCAACAAGGGCATTCCGTAATTTACATTAAGACAGTTCGAATTATGTGGTATTTCAAGGGCTTTTTAAAATCAGTTTTCCCTCATTTCATCATTGGAGAAGATGCTCTAGATTCTTTTTCTAACACATTTTTCTTACGCATTCCCTAAAGTGCATTCGCTAACGTACTCATTATAAAACTCATTGTCTATCAACACGATGTGCACTGGATGAGTTTGTAATACATGCTACCCGAAAATTACTATAAAGATCTTATTAGGCGGTTAGAATTCCTGGAAACCACCTAATTTTGTCAATAACACATAACAATACATTGCCATAAAAACAATCGGTAAAGGTTTCAAAAATTCGATAACCTACGTTCAATAAGTCCAACAACACTTTAGCATCACTGACAATTTAAGCTTTCTTATTTATCCACCCCATTCCTCTTGTTAAACTGCTGATGAATGTGTTAATGGACAAATTGTGATTTTGAGCATTGGTATTCAATCTTTTTGCTGCTTTAAGTGGATCTAAGGGGCCGTAAACCTATTTTTTAGATATATTGTTATTGTTGTCACTGTTTATTTAATGGTTCTTTTTCAATGCTTCTGGATCATAAAGTGTGCGGTTGTAATCTTGACACACTATTTCGAAAAAAATCTTACGGAATATTATGAGAACACGCCACAAGCAGGTTTCAAAGAATTCAAAGGTGTGAGCGGCAACTTCCAATCCCGGCGATAACGACAAGAGGGGTGGGTGAGAAAATGGAAGGTATTTCAAATTGTGTGTAGTTCTCAAGATAATAAACTCGTCTTGTGAAGCCGAGACACAAGAAATGTTTCAAATAATTCAGTGGATTCCCAGGATTCAGAGTCATAACTTCAAAGAAACAGCAAGGACTTTGTTCAAGTTATTTCAAAATTCCATGACACAGAGTTTGAATCCGAGACCACCATGCATCGAAGTCGGTGAAAATGAATTTAATCGACAGTAGTCAGAAAATAATAAAAGTAACAAAGTATGCTTTTGGTAACACCATTGGTGTTCGTAACTAGTTCATGTTTAAAATATTTTTTAAAAAGTTGAAACGTATTACGAATGTATAACGTAATATATTTTGAAATATAAAAACTTCACTTCAAATATGTTTTACGAATTGGTTCATTTCAATTTTATCGCGCTCCTCCCTTCCACTGACAGGATATTGACGTCCAAGAAACAGAGAACTGACACTTCGCGCTATCATGGAATTTTGAAATAATAAATGATGGTTTACATAAATATCCGTCGTTCCATAGCATTATGGGATGCGTGATTGTTCCCCTTGATCTTCTACATAAATAACACAAAATGAAATATTTAAAAATATATATACAAAATAAAATAATTTTAAAAACGTTTTACTTATGAGAAAAAATATGTTTACAGTGAATTTATCACATACCAAAGATTAAGTGAAATGAGTATGCATATTGCGACAATTACAAGTGACGATAATTCTTTGGAGTAAATGCCATCGCAATTTAATACGAATAATGCTCAACCAATAGTTTCTTATACAAAAAGCATTATACCAAATCTGTAGTATTAACGTTGTAACTGTCGTCCGCATGAATGTCCTCATGACAAATAAAAATAAACTTTTATCTTAAAGATCTTGCGAATATCTACCAAATTTTTCCAGATAGTGTATCCAATTCCTAAAACAAGACGGCATCGTTTAATTACCTTCATAAACAAATTACGTGACGTTTACTAGGACGTCTTTCATAGTTCTTTCGTTGAAGGAAATCCTTATTCTCCTTGTGAATTAGAGGTATTTCTTTCTTTCGTGCCTCTGTAACTTTCTAGTACTTTTAAGTCACTCGCTCACATCTCATTTTCCGAAGACGCTGCGCTTGCTGTAATAATAATAATAATAAGAAGAAGAAGAAGAAGAAGAATGGAATTGTAGTTATTTCTTCCTTCTGATCCTAGTTTAATTATGCAAATAGATGGTACGGTTTAAGTAAGTTTGGATAACTTTAAGAAGGTAGGAATTGCATCTAGTATCTCGGAAAATTTGGTACATATTAGCAAGATATTGAAGATAAAAGTTTATTTTGATTTGTCATGAGAAGTTCTAACATGCGGACAACAGTTACAATGTAAATACTATAGTTTTGATACAAAGTTTTCTGTATAAGGTGTCTTGAACTATTGGTTGAGCATTCCTTAACATATCTAATCTTGTGCTGCATGCAACAACTGACACATAAGTTTTTTTAACCACACGACCGTTTGTTAAATATCTGTATTGCTCTTGAAAAGGCACATGCTAATGTACGAAACGTTGAGCTGATAATATATTTATAAACTACAAAAGTCTTAATTCTTGATATCTACCTAAGATTGATCCTGTATGGTCCAAACCTACTTAAATGCACCATCTATCTGCATCAATAATAATAATAATAATAATAATAATAATAATAATAATAATAATAATAATAATAATAATAATAATTTCCAATCCGGTGGTGAAATCGTTGGAAGAAAAATCGCCGTTACTAGATAGATGCGGTATCAATTGCGTTCTCCGCTTCTAATTAGCAGCACCAGCCCAACACTGACGCTTATCTTGCCGAGAATATCCAATATATTAATTTTTAACGTTCCGCGTGGCAGAGCCTTTGTGCCCGCCCGTGTGCGCTGTTCGGAGCCACTGTGCGCGGCGCGAGCGGGGGCGGGGCGGGGCGGGGGCGGGGGCGTGCGCGGTGCGGCGCGGCAGACGGCGTCGGGCGGGGCCAGATTTACGAGTGGGCTCCCCGCCAGGCTAGCGCCCTCCACGTGTCGGCCGCGGGGGCAACCTCGCACGACGCGACGCCAGCACGCGCACGCTGGGGGGGGGGGAGTGGAGGTGGCAGAGAGGGATGTGGGGAAGAGTCCGAGTGAATAAGTGAGTCGCTAACAACGTGTTTTTTGCGCGCATTAACTACTCAGGTTATTACACTCCTAGTGCATCTTATATCCCGGGTGGCATTTTACTCCCGCTGGAACGTGGGATCTGGCGCCGATCTACGGCATTCCGTCTGGGCAGAGTTTGGCGAAATTCCCGTTTTAACTTCTTCAAATCAAAATCTTCTCTTTCTTCTTTAAGATTTCCCACCGAATAGCCCATTTTAACTTCAAATCAAAACTTCGCTTTCAGAGGAAAGGGTAATATGATAAAGTGTATCAAAATAATGCTGATCTTAAAGGTTGCGCTTGATATCGTCATATAACCTCAAGATTTATTAAATTCCATATTAATATCAAAACAGTGGATGGTACATTCTTTGTAGGTTGCATTCTTTGGCTTTTGTTAAAATCAACAGCTTCCGAGAATTTGTGAAGAGGTTTTGAAATTACACGGTCGATCGTGGAATTCTCTATCCCCTGATTTCCATTCCAAGCATACTCGCAACTATTTGATGTCTGTTAGCAAGGTTATTTGTTCGCCTTCTGAAAATTATATCTTCTTTCGCATATTATTTTCATTCTTTACATTTCATAACCGATTTACAATGTGGGTACGAAGTGTTTGTGGTGGATGACCATCCTTTGGAGTGCGAAACCAACTATTCATTTTTCTTTAAAGATTTTCATCTTACTATTCGCGAAATCAGACGTTCAATACCCATTTCATCACAGCACGCCGATTGAAACGTTTTGAGCATAGCTAAACAAAATAATTTCATATTTTCGTCTTCACTCAATTTCTTCTGATTTGCTTCTTCACCTAATATTTTCTTTATTAAGAAGCTCGTTTGTTTCCGTGACGTTTCGTCCTAAATCCAGCGTTCACGTCTCCCGGCTTCTGTATAATTTTCAAAATCTAATAAATTTAGTTGCGGTCTCTCTTAACTCTTCATGCAACAACGAATTTTTGTAAACGTATGATGGGAAGTAGGCATTCAATGCATAAACCAAGAGTAAAATTGTTTGTGAAATATAAAATGAAGTATTGTGTAGTTTAAAGACAAATACGGGAGATGAATGCAATATAATAAGGGCAATGATCTTCCACGAATATCTGCTAATATTTTTAATTGTAAATAAAATACAGACTTGGTCCACCGATCACATATACTGCGACAATTAGTTATTTGGATTTATTGATGCAGATTTCCCCTTGTACTGTGAACTGTTCCAAGGAGAGAAAAGGGGACCATGGTCTTCCCTTAAAATATGCAGAATTAAAATAAGTATATTTTCGTTGGATTTCATACATCATCCGATTTCATGCATCCGAAGATTGTGCCACATTCACCTGTGTTCGAGGTTTTGTCTCTTCTGGTACGAGACTATCTGTTTGCGTTCCTCATGAAGAGAATTAAATTGTTTCTTCCTTCCCCGTCTCAAACCACCGGCTTTGATGCAATCGGGCAATGCCTTCTTAGGTAGCCAAAAGTAAAACGGGATGAACTGGGAAACGGATGTGAGAGAGACCTAACTGCGTGATACAATCGCGCGATTCGCAGAAGCCTCCCTGGGCAGTGGCAGGAGACCCGCCGTTTCGGGCAGGCGTGGCACAAGGCATGGTTGCTGGGCTCCTTGCTGTACGCGGCGGATGCGGTCGCGCCGCCGCCGGAAGGCCGAGGGGCGGCTGCAGCGCGCGGCGGAAGTGAGCGGACGGGCGCAGAGACGAGGACGCGGACGCGGACGGAGGCGGCGGTGGCCACCCCGCGCCGCGCAGCTCCTAACATTAGACGCACGGCGAATCGCCCTCCTCTCCCTCCGCCTTCCGGGCCGAGCGCCCTTTTCGCGGAACCTTCCCCCTTCGTTTGGCCCACTCGGCCCCGCGCAGCGGGCCTCGCTCGTAAAATTGCTCAGCCGCTCACTCGATGTAGGACAGGAGAGCACTTCCTCATGCAGTTGGATTCGAATAATGTCATTACATACCGAATTCAATACACACATGTAATCCCATCCGCGTGACTGTTCGTGGAATTACTACGTTACTGAGATTTGCCATGAAGATAGTAGTTAAAAGAGAGAAAATCGAGATGAGTATTGGCAAATGCCGTAAATGAATTGGCTAGTTTCTTGGTGGCTGTCCGGGCAGAGTCACGTCTATGACCAACTTTATGAATTACTTTAAGTTACTATTACGGTTTAATATTTGTTACACTTAATTGGTATACCAAAAATGCTGCGCATACCTTAGTCAGTTTTACTAAGTCAATGCATTAATAAACTTTTATTTCCTTAGTACAATATTTCCACAAGCATCTAGCATACTTTTCACTCTGTATTCCTTTCATAGTTACGTAAATATTCTTGCGGAAATTGAGCTTGCAAATTTTAATATAGAGTGATTTTCTTCGTACACAGAGCTTTTAGGTGAAAATAGGTCATTATAGTGTGAGGATTCTAATAAATTGCAACCATTTAAGGACAAAATAACTAAGCAATTTTCATTTAGCTTTGTTAGTTAAATCATTGACAAATACAAACTCATAGAATACGTCCGGTTTGAGAAGAAAAGGACAGGAAGGAAACAGCAAAAAGGGAGACAATATGGAGGAACTACGTGTGAAGAAAACAAATTAAAAAAGACGAAACACAGCCAGAAAGGTAAACAGAGAACAAAGGTTCCTTCCAATATCCAGCTAATGTTGCACATCACAAAACGGCATTATTTTTGGGAGGCTCCCCGCACCGGCTTCCGCCGGTGGAAGGATGCGTTGGCTGGCGTCGTAAAACGTAATCAAACACGGGAAGCCGCGGGTCCTCACGGCACATTCGCTCGCCCCCGCCCCCTCCCCCGCCCCCGCCCCCTCCCCCGCCCCGCCCCGTCCCGCCCTACTCCGTCACGCCCTTATCCTTTTCATTCGCCTCTATGCCTTCACGAGCATTCACCGCCGAACGCACCCGTTACAGGGGCCATGAGGCAGAATCTTTAGGTTGAATTTTGGTTAAATAGTTGTTACTTTTTTATAACATCTTTACTTTGTCGTACGAACGTCGAAAAGAGCAGTTCTTTCTATCGTAAGCATCTCCTAACGGTTTATATGGCATTGACATTGTTAGACATCATTGAAAGTCACACCTAAAAACGAGTGGTGAAAGTGACTTGTTTTATTCCCTTCCTTCCTTCCAGCAAGTTGTCACTTCACTAATTCACGCAGAATTTATTTTGGACTCTTGGGTCGCAAATTCTTGTAGAATACGGACCATATTTTTGAAAACTCAATTATTCTTTGCTCCGTCGCAAAATTAAAAAAAAAAGGGATAATGGCATAGGAAAGTCTTTGTGGCTCTTCTCAAATTATTATTCCATGACAGACGCGTGCTCGCAAAGTTGGGCAGGAACATTGGAGTGGGAGGGGGAGGGGAGGAGGCGTAAAGATGGCACCGGAAAGAAAGGTCTGTGCTCCCCACCCAATCGGCGCTGCCAGAGTCCTTTGTCCGCACATTCAACGTAGAGCCTGAGGAAACTCTTGCAGCACTATTGGTTAGGGAGCTCCACCACGACTGTTCATCGTGTTCAGAACATACGAGAGGTGCCATGTACGTATTTTAATTTCGGATTATAGCGATCGGTACTTTTTTCTTAGACTAATCCTCTTATCACAGAGCCATTAACTGAATTTCAGTAATTCATTTTGTAGCTACAGGGTAAAATATGATCCGTTTGAAATTTAAAGATACAGCTAATAAAAATAATGTGAATCTCTTATTATAAAGTACAGTAAATGTCTACATATGCAGCTCATTGTTCCTTTCAATCGAATGTGTAAAGAAAGTTTTGAATACATTTTCCTAAAAAATTGTACCATGTACGTATTCTCTGAATACGTAGTTTCCTTCCGGCATAGCGTCACTGGGTGATCGTCGCTTTTCCTCCTCATCCAAGCACTTCTTCGGAGCGTTGGGGCGCGACCGCGGTCTCCCGGACCCGCCCCGACGTCTCCGCCCCGCGCCGGCCGAAAGCCCGCGCGCCGGCGCCGGCGTCGACGGCGGCGTCGGCGGCCGCGCGGCGTATATTTAGCCAGGCCAAAGACATTCTTCTGGCGGAGGACACTCCGGGGCGGCGGCGCAGCGCGACGGCCGCGGAGGACGGCAGGCGGCCAACGCCCGCGCAGCCCTGGCCTCGAGCGGCACCTCCAAATCCATCGGTTTCATTGACATTAAATTCTCACGTGCAATGAATTGTGAATTAGACAGAGAGTTTGAAAGGTGGCGCCTTTCAGAGTAGCCGGAAATATTGAACTTTTATATGATAACCGAAAGATGCACTCTAAAGGACACGTGGGGATGTATTTTGCAATTCAGCAGCGTGACATTACTAACATCAATATCCTGCGCCAAAGCTGTAGGCAACCGGTACATTCGGGGTGTAATCTCATAGATTGTTCTGGGGACAAGCAAGTCCTGTGAAGACGCAAACAAAACTATTCTCCTTTCATCATTGGATTGTCCCTGTTTTCTAACATGTTCGTTCACAACCCAGCCAATTGCCTAACCGTAATTTGGTTTCCATTTGTAGCTGTGTAATCAGTACGGGTAGCCAAGGGAGTCCTTTAGGGTCACCTTTATAGTTTGACTTGACGACTGAAAGTACTATTCTGTGCTGTCCTAATTTTCGATGTGATTTACTCAGTCTGAAAAGTAACATTTTGAGTGAAACAATGAACGAAACAGTAGGTCACAAAATAACTTCATATCTTATTTTAAATTAAATATATGTGGCTGCACGGTAATCCGTGGAGATAATCCCGGTACATGTTCTAGGTTAAGTATAAATAAGTATTTTATACTTTTAGTATTTTAAATTAGTATTTTATACTTATTTATACTTTTTAGATAGAGAACTCAAAATGCAGTTCTTTGTCTAAAATTTAGACTACGAATAATGTATAATTGTTTGGCGTGATTTTGAGAAGAACGATTGCAAATGACTTTTGCGTGAAGTGTTTGTCCTCGTGGAGGAGCGCCTCCGGAGGAAGGGGCCGCGCCGAGTGCGCGAGCGCGTCGGGGCGCGGCGCGCTCAGCGGCGATCGCGCTCAGCGGGGCGAGGGCGGCTGCGGCTGCGCGGCGGGCGAAGGCGGCGCCCGGGCCCGTTCCCGTCTGCCGCCCGGCCGCTCCTCGCCCCCGCGCCCCACGCCCCCGCGCCCCGCGCCCCGCGCCCCCGCGCCCCGCGCCCGTTCCGCCCCGCCGCCTCGCGCGAGGCCTCTCCCGCCCGGGGAGGCCCACTTCTTACGCCGCCCGCGATAGCCCGGGCCAACAACCGATGCCACACCAGGAGCTCCTGGGGTTCGAGTCCCGAAGGTGACAGGATTTTCGACACTAGATAAATAGCGAGGTCGAATTCAGCCGCTGGCTGGAGGAGAATTCTAGCGGATCTGATCGAGAGGTTTCTGTGGTTTCTTCGATCAACACCAGGCGAATGCCGGAGCAGTGCCCTAACAAACGGGCCATGGACCGCGCGCGATCTTTCCTTCCTCGTCTAATCCATTCCTCATTCTCATCCTTCATTTCTCTCCCTTTTCACTTACACGTTTATAAGCACTGCAGTACACATGTCGGGAGACCAATCGGAACATAGTGCTTGTCCCGGGTGGAGCGGTGCCACACTGACAGAGATAGACGAGTTACTCTAAGAAGGGTCCGGTTTGACACGTCCCGACGCGTCGGGAAACAAATGAATGACACGTAGACGATGGTATTGCTAGAGATAGTGATGAAGCCATTTACAAATGAGCTAATTGTAAACGAACGCATTGACAAAATGAGTGAACATAACCTGCAGTTATGTTGTCAGCAATCGCCAACAGTAGCTGTGAAAGTAGTCCCTTCTTATAATAATCTTTCGACACCTAGGGGGAAATACCTCGGGTTCGATTCCCTGTCAAGGAAGATTATAATGTGCATTTTCCTTCCTGATGCTGTGTGACGATGAGAAAACTATCTTCTCAGATTGAGAAGACCAGACTACGGCGTGGGGATGTCTTCGTGCTAACCACACGTACCCCTTAACCCATGGCCGCGATGTCGGGACGCTGCTGGTAGGTCATGGCTCGTACGCGGGCTGTCGCTTCAAGTACTGACAGACAGACCTAGGGGGAAATACCGCAAGTCGACGGTACCTGAACTGACGTTCCAGCGAAAGCGAAGCACTCTGACCTCTGTACAATAACATAAATTACTCTTATGGACTAATGGCCATTCCAGTTCGCCGAAACCCGAAATAATTCACCAAGCAAGCAACTAACTTCTTACACGTTCAAGGCATCGGGCAATGAACTCGATGCGCTGAAATGAGGAGCAAACATTCAAAACGTGTCTTGTCCACTTCATTCTTCTAAGAAAAATAAAAGAAATGCACTCTCTGGCGGAGGGAGATTTACAAATTCCGGAACAATACAATCACGATTTACTGTGGTCACAAAGTTAAACATGTTTCTGGAAATGTAATTGAAATGTTTTATATTTACCAAGATCTGTACATGTAAGTTTCCGTGGACTACTTTTAGAATTTTCTGCTTCCCACTTTCACTTAAAAACGTAATGCATGACATATAATTATAATCATTATTTTTTTTGTAAAGAAATACATGTGACAGAGGTTCTGTTTTAAATAAACTCGCTAAAATTTTCATTTAAAAACAGTCAATCTTCGAACATGAACTATCTTCGCCTTTCCCACTATAACCTCATGACACCCTTGAGAAATGTATAATACTCACGCGCTTGCAGGCGTTAATATGTGAATGAAACGTCGTCAGCTTTCACAGACCCATTGCAACTTGCAAAGAAGACTATAAAGACCAACTACAACAATATTGTAAACTACTACTGTTTTGTAGATGGTCTCGGTTTTGGGCGTAATAAACAAATTACGGCAGATAAAAGTTTATTCTATTAATTTTAATATATTATTAAAATGTAGTGTTTTAATAATACCAGTGAATAATGGCAAATGATAACACCTCTAGAGCTCACTTCCTTTCACTTAAAGAAAAAATCACGAAATTTGTTTGAATAGAAAGATAAAATTTATTTCTAAACGAAAACCCATAGAGGTTTAAATATGAAGACAGTGAAATAAATGAGTGTTGAAGGAAAAAAGTAGGTAAATAATATTAGCTCAGCACCGCAAATCGCTGTCGTCTGTTAATTATTTTATTACGCAATCGACTTGTGGCGACCCTCGCAATTGTCTTGGTCATTAATATTGGCTGAACACCAAGGACAAGTAGGATAATAAAAAGATGGAAAAATAAATAAATAAAACAAAGACATTTTAGAAGACGAAAGATGAAAAAAGGAAGAATAAGAATAAGAAAGAGGTTTTAACAGTACTTCTGTATTCACTTAACGCTTTCTGTGACGTGGGCTTTCTTATTTTTCGCTTACAAAGCCTCACCGGTGCCCTGACAGTTAGTGGCATTGAATAATAAAGTGTGACGATGAAATCATGATTCATTTCCCAGCATCTCTGCGCCAATCCCGTTCTAAAATGTGATGCAATGGCGATTCGTTCTGCAAATATTTACGGTCTAAAGTGCTGACTTAGCCCCTTATCCTGAAATAGAGGCCACCCGTACGATTCAAGTGAACGTTGGTATGCCTACCTCGCAGGGGTACAAACGCGTTTCTGGAACAGCCTAACTTCAAACCTCAGCCTCTTACTCCAGGATTCATTGACTAAAACTCCTTCCCCTAACTTTATATATCAATAGTAACTATGGGGCAGTTTCTGATGACAATTTTAAGGTCCTTGCAACTTATAAGTACTAGAAATATCTAATATCAAGGCATTTGAAAAGTCTTCACTCCTCTTCTTGATTTCCAATACAATTTAGCTGCAGACTCCAGAAGTGTTGAAATGGAAATGAAACTTACGCTTTAATAATAAAAAAACTTGTTTTGCTACGATGCCAGTTGCAGTTTGTTGACCGCAACGTTGAGAGCAAAGCCCAGAGTGAAGCGTGTACCGCAGAACCAAGATCCAAATTCAGCTGCGGAAGTTTCCGGTTAGAGTTCGAGCATACGTACGCAGATCCCACCTCCCATACGCTACCTACAGATTTTACTGTTGTTTTTTAAATAAATAGTATTCATGTACCTGCCCAGTGAACTTCTTTTTGACAACGAAAAATACACTATAATAATATCATTCTGAAGAAGATTCCGAAAGAGGTACGAAACTAACGTGAAATACCATAATTGTGTAATAGCAGTAAACTTTCCAATGTCATATTGATTGGTCCTTTGTAACAGTCACATCGTAGAATAGCTGAGCAGCGCTTTTTGTTTGTTTGTTTGTTTCTTTCTTTCTTTCTTTCTTTCTTTCTTTCTTTCTTTCTTTCTTTCTTTCTTTCTTTCTTTCTTTCTTTCTTTCTTTCTTTCTTTCTTTCTTTCTTTCTTTTTCTTTCTTTCTTTCTTTCTTTCTTTCTTTCTTCTCCTTCTTTCTTTCTTTCTTTCTTTCTTTCTTTCTTTCTTTCTTTCTTTCTTTCTTTCTTTCTTTCTTTCTTTCTTTCTTTCTTTCTTTCTTTCTTTCTTTCTTGATTTTCAGAATCCACGTGTCTGTCCGTGGAATTACGAAGTTACTGCGAAATAGCGAGATAGTTTAAAAGAGAGAAAATTTAGAAAAGTACTTGCAAATGCCATAAAAAATGTATTGGTGAGTTTCTTGATGGCTGCCTTTGCAATATTCACATCGCAGAAAAGCATAGCAGCGCTGCACTTTTTGTTCCTTCTTCTTCTTCTTCTTTCTCTTCTTCTTATTCTTTCTTCTTTTTCTTTCTTCTTCTTCTTCTTTCTTCTTCTTCTTTCTTCTTCTTCTTTCTTCTTCTTCTTCTTCTTCTTTCTTCTTCTTTCTTCTTCTTCTTTCTTCTTCTTCTTCTTTCTTCTTCTTCCTCTTCCTCTTCTTTCTTCTTCTTCCTCTTCCTCTTCTTCTATCTTCTTCTTCCTTCTTTCTTCTTCTTCTTCTTCCTCTTCTTCTTCTTCCTTCTTCTTCTTTGCCAGCCCCGCCGGGCCGACCTTGGGCGGTGCGGTGCGGCGTTGTCGGGAGCGCGCGTTGAGCGTCGGCGTGTGTTGCAGGCGCAGCGCGGGCGCGGTGCCGGACCTGGGCGTGCAGCTCGACGTGTTCGACGAGCAGCGCGAGAGCGACGAGGCGCAGATCCTGCAGGGCCCGCACGGCGTCGACCTCAACTCGCACCTCGACGTCTTCTACGCCATCCTCCGCCAGGTGCGTCCCGCCCCCGCGGCCAACTTTTCCCCTCGCTCTGCTCTCGTTGCCTCCTCCAAATTCAGACAGAGGTGGACCAGCGCAAGCTGTAGCGGGGGTGGTAAGCGCGATGCGCGCTCTAAATATCGCGACGAATGGTTGCTTAATACGAGAACGTGCTTGCTGGATGTTTTCTATCAATCGAAATATGAATTTTGTTTATATATTTTACTTATTACTTTATTTCAAGTTTATTTGTTTTTAAATTCAGCCTTGAATGAACATCTTTGCCATGGGGTAGGAATATGTTATAATGGTCAAATATTTGTATTATTTCCTTTTGTGTTATATTTAATTAAATCATTATATTTGTGGTATGTAACAACATGAACAATAATGTGAAAAACTAATAACGTCTCCCTTACAAGCGGGCGGTTTAAGATTTTCCAGGAAAAAAGCTTTTTAGTCGCCTTGCTGATATCTTCAATGTCGTAAATGAATTAATGTTAGTTGCTCCCTTATCTGTCTAGCGTACCCATATGGGCAATTTTTTTAGAAAATAATTCAGGCAGGTAAGGGATGTTAGATAAACATCCCTTAGTAGGAAGTTAATGCAATACCTGAACGTAGGAAGTTAATGCAAATATTTCACTCTTAATATGTAAACGCAATTACGATACCGCGATCTTTTCGATTCAAAATATTTAATTTTACTCTCAATTGACAAATTCAATTGTGTGTTGTAGTATTTTGTGTTAATGGATCATTTATTTGCTCTAGTAAAGGAAATGTGAGTTAATATCGTTTTGGGGGGCAGTTAACTGGCGAATGCCTTCTCTAAAAAATATTTCAAAAGTCTGTCATGAGCTAGGTATCCAGTGACCACCGCCACCCAGAATCTACATTCCTTACTTGTACACCATTCTCTAGTTTCTATGGACACCTGGCCCGCGAACTCTAGCAAACTGTTCGCGACAGTGACACGTCTGGAGTGGTGTGAATATGGTACACATTTCGCAAAGTAATTGTCAGCCGTGCATTCAAGAGGAGGCATATGGCTTCAGCCCCCGTAAGCCCGTGACATATTCAAATGAGTAGTTTTTAATGTTTGTAGAGTTAAAGTTAGATATCTCAATAGATTTTATTATAAACTAGATCTCAGACGTCATCCTCTGATGGCGCGCAGCTTAACTATTGACATGGATGCACTCTTGAATCTGTGATGTAAGGCTAGGCGAAAAATGTCCAGAAAAGTAATTATTTTGAAAATATATTACCGTTTATGTTTGTAAATCATAGCCTATAGTACTCCAGGCCTTTCAAGGATGCTAGCACAAAAGTTTCATCAGCATTGGTTCAGTAGATTCAGAGATCACCGCGCTGGAAGACAACGCACTTCTGTCTTTATATATTAGTATAGATAAGTAGGCAGAAACACGTAAAAATACATTTTAAATTCATCATAAATGAAACATTTCGTGAAGAAAACTTTAAGTTGGCTGGTCACAGCTGTAGTACCACTTTTAGAATATCCTTATTGTGCCACTGGTAATTGTGTATGGTAATTCTGAAAAAAAGAAAACAAAACAACTGATGTCTCTTCAAATGTAGAGAGGAACTTTAAATGTATTACGATAGACCAATGCTTAATACAGTATTTCCGAATCCAGACCCTAAACATTAGGGTTTATTTCCTTTTGATTGATCGGATAAAAAGAAGATGGCACAAATTTGTCAAATTTGGGGGAAAAAGTATTTCAAATTTTCTGTTCATGTCTGATATCATTATTTACGTTATTTACTCGACATTAAGGCATTTTCCCTCGCAAATGTAACTTTGCGCGCTTTGGAAAACGTTTCTCATCTAGTCGTATGTTACAAGTTACAATTAAAACATACGAAGTTACAATGAATTATTTATTCCGTTTGCCGTGGATAAGATCGAGTGATTCCGAAGTTTGGCGAACGCTGTGATTAGTTTGCAGTGCACACCCTCTGTATTATACTTGGGTGCAGCGCATGTCGATGGCAGAGAAACAGCTGAAGCAGTAGAAGTAACGTGATACATTTATTGGATCATGTATATACTTTACATTCTTTTGACATTAACATTCCCTTGTATTTTGTGTTTTTTTAGTCTAAATTATCTATATCGTGGCCATATTTAATCATAAAATATTTGGAATAAAATGTTAAAAATGGCCTTCGTTGTGTCAGAAGTTTAACATGGCCTTACCCAACTTCGGTAAGAAGAAAGAAGCATTTAGTCCTAATACTAGGGTTTTTCAGCCCGGATCTAAAAGGTATATTCCAACACCCCTGTGAATGAACTTGTAAGATTCAAAATGCACCTTGCTAAAATGGACTGAGCCCAGAGTCAAGAAAGTGATAGACCTGATTGTAGTCTGCTATTTTCAAAAATAGATATGCACATATATACCCAGTCATATCCTTGAAATATTTTTATTATTTCTTGAAAATGAAACGCAATACTATACACATTTTTAAAATAAAATAATTTTTGTAAAATGTTAAAAACTTACTAGTAAATTATTATGACTTTTAAGTACTCACCCAGAAATAAAATGTATCTATTACTTCTCACGTCCTGCAACATACACTTGAAAATTAAGCACTAAGTATTTTAGCACAGAAAGAGTTTTTTGGACAGTTGTCACAAAACACTGTCGTGCACTGCCCCCTTCTATTTGTAAAATAGTTCAGGAGGCTTGTGTGAGTCTTTTATTAAATACTTCAAATGCAAAACATTATCCACAGTAGAATGAATAATCTTCAGATTTTAATAATATTACGTAGATTCCCGATGGGTTCGACAAGTTTATTGTAATAAGATGTAGTGTCTCAAAACTATTTTATTATTTAATATAACATTTTCCCCCATCTTTCATGTTCTTTGTGTTTCAAATTCGAAAATAAAGTACATTTAAATTTAGTACTTGACATTAACATTATTTTCAATACGTCACATTGCCGCGCAATTCATTTCTATTCCAATTTTTGCTGGTTCCCACGCAGCTAGAACTTTAGTTCGAATGCTTTGTTGCTTCTGGAACTACAAACCTTTTTTTATGTAACTCCCTCCCACAGTTGATCGTGGACGATCTTAAACACCTTGGATAGTGCTGATTGAGAACATACGAGTAAGTACTTCGAGGCCCTTTCTGAGCGTGAAATATTTTTCTTTAAATATACCATCATTCATTATTGTTTTTACACCTAGGTAACAGTTAAACGTAGATACAACAATCATATAATTGGTATTCATAAACTTGTGTGGTTTTGAGTCATTTTTAATCATTGTGCTGTTTAGTGGGATAAAAGCAGAATATGTGTTTTTCCTGTACTTTACAGTAAGTAATTCCACTAATTTCAAAATTTCAGCATTTTAAAAAATACACTGAGTGATCGTACGAAATCATAAAATTTTTTCGGGCATTATGTTGAATCATTCTTCAAAATTTTTCCCAGTTTGCAATCGTTTGTGAGCTAGATGTGAAAAAACTAAGGGTGGAAGAGGATCTCTGAAATTATTAAGCAATAAAACATATTTAGCGATATTTGCATGGCAAATTTATCTATTTTAAGAAATTTATTTTTAAAATATTGTGATATTTTCTTATTCATTTTGATAATTGACGCCCAATTGTCACTACTACATTTTGTCACTAAACATTCCCAAGCGACCTTTTTCATCGCGGAGTTTACTCGTGTTTAACGAAGCAAAGCAATTAGTGATCTTTTTAGATCACCAGCTTATCGGGCACTGACCGAACGGGAACAATCATTAGCATATCTGTTACATAACACGGAGAAAACAATTTTTATTGCTTTGTTATGACGAGTGTGAAAAATACAGGGAGACTTAATATTCGTTGTAAAATAATTCCTGTTCTTTGTTGTTTCTTTTGGAAATCAGTCGTAATCATCGGTACTGCACTGGTATTGTTACTATACGTCCGAAAGTACCTCAGACGGGACTATAAAAAAAATACCTCGGGCAGTCAGGGATTCAAACTTGCGTCAGGGAGTGAACTGTCAGAGATTGGTAGTCGAAAGGTGGGAACGTAAACAATTTGTGCAGATTTGCAGGCAGTTTTTAGTAACACGTTGCAACGACCGTCTTTTGTGTGTTGGCTATTTATGTTCGTTTTACGCTCGTCCTAATAGAAAGAAGTTCTGCAACAGCACACATTTTTTGTAACTGTTGTAATTTGGACAAATTCAGAGAGTTCATCGAAAATCGGAACTAAACCTATAAAGGTTTATCGCACTATTCGGGAAAATAAAATTAATGTATAAATTTAGAGCAGTTTTTAAAATTCTTGTTCTTAAAATTGCCTTTATATCACGCAAAATTACGAGAAAACCACTTATATTTTTAAAACATTGTACAAGACCTCCTTTAAAAATCTAATTTTGAAGAACAGGTAAGGGAGAAAACAATATCTCTTTTCAGTATTGTAATTGTAGAAAGGCGCTAAAACTGTAAACTTTTGCAATTTTCGAAAAGTCACAGAATTCAACGAAAATCTGACCTGCGCACGAATCTATGACACGTAGCGCCAGAATTCTTTTACACTGGAACTTATTTATGTTCGGCGACGCGTTTATTGAAGCAGCAAAGAAACAAAATGACCTCCAAATCTCCACCATTTGCTGTATTCATTTACATAATGGCTACATAACAGATGAAATTCATATATCATCCATTCCGTACTAATTGACAAAAAAAGCAAAACTTTTTATCTCAATTTTACGTGGCACCGATCATAGAATCACTTATACGTGGCACCGTTCGACGTAACGATATAAAAGTTCACCTACAATTCTGGGCATTCTAAAGAATTGTGCTAAAAATGCACAATTTCCTTCTTTTGATCCAACAAGACTCATCTTCTTTAAACAAGGTATATTCATAAAAAATGCATGGAAAGATGATTTTCTCGTTATGCTTTGTTTTCAATAAAGGGAATCAGTTATTTCAAATATCCCTTCTAGAGAAAGAAATCGAAGCAATATTGCAAAAAGTTAACCAAAGTGAGAATGTCACGCGTGGATATTTGGTAGCTCAAAATAAAATTCAATTTATTGTTTTCTAAAAAAATACACAAAAATACATATCTGAACCTTTCCGCCGATTTTCACTCTCACCGGAACACAATAATTTACCAGAGAAGACCACTGATAAAAATGTATGCTAGTGCTCTTAACACTACTAATTACGTAGGTAGGTATACTGTAATACCTCCATCAGTTCATTGCGAAGTTAAATGAATTTTCATCATTATCTTAAAATTTAGAATTTTTCTCCTATGTAGACTGAATTCTGTAATCCGTGTATTCTGAATAGTGCGAGTGCCGTTGGAAAAATTGACGCTCTGGGTTGAAAATAATTGTTTGCCATTTGTGTAGGTATCGGACACTCCACAAGAGATACCCTTCCTAAGCATCCTCCAGCACCTCCTTCGCATCGACCCGAAGGAAGCGGTCAGCGACATCGTCTGGGACGCGGCGGAGACCTTGGTGCATCGTGCGACGCTTCTCGAAAACCGCCAAGACGCCAGTCGCCTTCTGCGCTCGCCGAGCCTGCAGGTAAGCTATAATTTCTTTAAGAAAAAAAATCCTTCTCGCATATTTACATGACATTCATACATATATTATGACGCAAAAATGCGTAAAACTCCCCTAAAAGAAATTACTGTTGATGGTAATTAGTGTTTGTCGCTGTGGACGATAGCCTGTAGCACTCCAGACCATCGAGCGAAGCCAACACGAAAGTTTCATCGATATGGATTCAGTACTTTCAGAGCTTAGTGCATTCACTATTCTATATTTATGTATTAGTATATAGATTTTTCGAACATAATTCTGCAACTCTCGACCTCAATAAAATGAGAGCTCTGCCTTTGAAATACATTCACTCTTACCCTTAAACCTTCCAGTTTAGAAATGCCTTCGACAATCAAAGATTTGAGTGATCCATTTGTATGAAAATTAGTTTGTTTTTCTGCGGGCCTTGTTTGAACTAGCCTTGGATTACCTGCATGTCAACACATGGGCATGGCCAGTCTTCAAGAGCCAGGGCCCCTAGGTAATAAACAGATTGGGTACCGTCCTTTAGTAATTGAACAAAAAATTGACAAAATATTAATATTCAGCATAATGTAAAGTAATTATTTAATAATTATTGTTTTATAATTCTGTTTCATAATTTTCACTAATAAATTATTATTCCAGTATCCAAATACTTAATCTGAATTAAATGCATTTTGTCGAATTCAACTTTTCCGCATTTTTTGAGGTAGTTCAGTACTTTTTTCGACATTTTTGCATCTTTTGTTGACCCATTCTGGAGTTTCGCCACATCTCTTAGGGCGGGGTTATTGTCTAAAGTGGCTACCTTTCAAGAATTGATTCAAAGGTTTCTTCACACTTTTGTCCAGATTTTGTCAAATGTTGATTTTTCTAAATAAAATGTTGAAAGTTTTCAAATTTTATATCTCTCTAGTAATTTTATATCTACAGTCTACACAATAAGACAACAAAACTTACTTAAACATAGAGATATGGTAATAATATACAAAATGACTTTTTATTAATTTTTTATTTTTATTTATTTTCCATCAAAAACAGTTAAAAACTGTGTGTCGTGCTATGGGGAGAAGTGCACATTTTCAAAATTCTGTGATCCCTACCCTAAGCCATATATTACTTGAATTTTGAATACAGAAAGAAAATGAGGGTTTTTTGCAGGGATTGTTAACAAAATATTTGCTCCGATGTAATAAAATCTATTTTCAAGGGCAAATCAATAAATTTGGGCTCTTATTCCTCATTATGACCTTTGTCAAGGAATGCTACAACAACATGGAGAACGATAATTTGAATAACTATATTTCCCAATGAATTCTACAAGATGTGCACAGACCACAAATCTGTCTGCCATCACTGTAAATTTTGAAATGCATCATGTGTTCATCAGGGATGAAACATGTTTACGGAAAGAAAATTTGTATTATGTAAGGAAAGTGGGATCTTTCCAAAGTTGTCAGGGGGGCTTCAGGGCCTTCAGGACCTGTCAGGGCCTTTAGAGCCTTCAGGGTTTGCATGCCAATGTTTAGATGTATAATAATGCCTAAATATTAAGTGAACATGCACTTGGTCACCTCTTTGTGAAATTCTCTTCCTTTTGACATTTTATTTGTTAAGATTGTTTGAGTGTGACAGCAACAGAAGGTACAGCAGATGATACAGATACATGTAATAATATAGGTGATAACGGCTCGTATTGATTATTTTATGTGTTTTTATTTTACTTTTTTTTAATAAAATTTGTCAATCTGATGAACAGCCTGAAAGTACTCACTGCCTGCTTATGGTGGATTTACCAGCAGACGTTTATTAACTATGATTAGTTTAAGACAATTTATATCTAGAGGTATCCTGCATCTTGAATATCATACTCTAGATACAGGTCCATGCTCTTCAAGTTACTTTTAAACAAAAACAACAGTTCATAATAAATAGGATTAATGCAGAAATGCTAATATACTAAATTTGTTGGCAATAGTAACATTAAAAAATTATGCTACATTTACTGCCTATTAAATCCAGAGAGAGCATTGAAAATCATCAGTGAAATTTGAAATAGCCTCTCTTGCTGTCCATTTGTCCATGAGTAACAGAATCTATTTTTGCAGGCAAAGCTGTGCTGCCATTGTGCATGCCATCAACATCGAAGTGGCACTTCAGGCCAGGATCCAGGGTCACGAAAGCAATCCCTTAGCGTCACCCCAGCTACCTCTCCACCACCTCCACCTCCACCCCCTCCACCACCAGCTCCGGGGCCTCCGCCGCCCCCTCCACCTCCACCACTGGGGCCCACAAAGCTCAATAACATTGGCGCCCCCCTTCCCAGTATGGGGGGACCACCCATGCCACCTCCTCTCTTGCCGCCACCAGACATTCCACGCGCCTGCACTCCTGAGCCTCCAGATGTGACAGGCAAGCTACTCCCACAACAAGAGACTCCAACTCCAAAGGCCAAAATGAAAACTATCAACTGGAATAAGATCCCTAATCACAAGGTAAGTTTTACTATAGAAAATAAGTTTAATATGTGTTCTGGTACATTGCACTGAAACATAACAACATACAAAATAAGGCAAACCACAGTTTAAAAGAATATTAATAGTATTATTCTGTCCATTTCAAATTGTAATATTGTATCTAATTCTATTGGACGAGAAAGACATAGCCAAAACAATCACTGTCTTAATTTTTTTTTGCTGGGAAATAGAGTGGGATGCAATGTATGAAACAGTACTAACTATCTCCTTTTTGACAGGTTGTAGGGAAGCACAACATTTGGTCTCTAGTGGCACGTAGCCACCAGCACTCACCAATGGCTGACCTAGATTGGGCTGAAATGGAAGGTTTGTTTTGTCAACAAGCTCCTCCAGCTCCTTCAGCACAGTCATCACCTCGATTAGGAAGAGATCCACAAGATCCAGATAGAAGGCGAAAAGAATCATCTGAGGTAGTTAAATATTCATTAAAATGTCCTTTATTTTAGATTTCAATGTTCCAACTAAACATTGAAGAGTCATTGCATGTCAATTCGCACACATGGAAGGAAAATTTGATCTTGATATCCTAGATTTTTTATCTTTTTTCGAAAACCTAAAAAAGACACATCTTTCGTTTTTTCAAAGATATCTTTGAGATGAAATTAATTTTCAAAGTTTCAAAAAAAATGCTTCCATTGCTTAAGTTATTAGTTTAGAACTCATTTTTAATTGTGACAAATTTAATATTTCCGGGCTTTAAAGAACAAAAGATGCTCTTTCGTTTGTATTGAATTCGTAAAGGTTTTTTGAGATCATTGATTGAATGAAGATTATTGATACTATTTTAAAAATACTTTTTTTGAATTGCAGATTGCCTTGTTGGATGGGAAACGTAGTCTCAATGTTAATATATTTTTAAAGCAGTTCAGAAGGTAAGTTAATTGATATCAACATATAATTTCAATCTTCAGTGCTCTGAAAATAAATATTAGGTATTACATCCTATGTGGCTTAAGATTATTAAATAAGCATATCTGCATTGTTTCTAGTTGCAATGAAGATATCATACAACTAATTCGGAATGGAGAACATGATGATATAGGTGCAGAGAAATTACGGGGTCTACTGAAAATTTTGCCAGAAGTAGATGAATTAGAAATGCTTCGATCATTTGATGGTGATAAAGCTAAATTAGGAAATGCAGAGAAATTCCTTCTACAATTAATAGAAGTTCCAAAGTAAGTCATGATTTGAAAATTGATGTAATAATGTAATTTGCCAAAACTTGAATAATAAAAGCAACCTTCCTGTTAACAGCTACAAATTAAGAATTGAGAGTATGTTGTTGAAAGAAGAGTTTGCAGCAAACATGGGGTACCTGGAGCCAAGTATTAATGCTATGATTGTTGCAGGAGAAGGTAAGATTTTTATAAAAATGTTTGGAAAGCATGTCTCTGACTAAGATTAAACAATAAGCAAAATTTTTTTAAAAGACTTTTTTTGCATAAAAATGTTCTTTTTATCAGATATGTAAAAACTCAAAAGTATTTATTTAATACACAAAAAACAAAATTATTTGTGAAAAAATTATTTTTCTGCAATTAAAATCCCCATTTACAGTCATTGAGTATTAAAAAGTGGATATATATTAGTCTGTTAATTTTTTTTTCTTATTTCTAATTACAGATGTGATGAGTAACAAATCTCTACAAGAAGTATTATACATGGTTATTGTCGCTGGCAACTTTTTGAATTCTGTAAGTTTGATATTTAAAACATGAGTGAAATTTCTGACGTGAAATATAAAACTACCTACATAATACAACATTGTTAGTTTTATATTAATTATTTGCAGGGTGGGTATGCTGGAAATGCTGCTGGCGTGAAGCTCAGTTCTCTTCAGAAGTTAACTGATATTCGAGCTAACAAACCTGGAATGAATTTAATTCATTATGTTGCCATGGTATTATAAATTTTCTTTATAGTATATATTCTTCCAAATTAATTTAATTAAATAAGAATCAAATTCATACTGTAACACACATATATTTTCAGCAAGCTGAAAAGAAGAGAAAAGATTTATTGAAATTTCCAGAGGAAATGACGGTCCTTGAAGAATCAACAAAGTATGAATTGGAATATTAGTAGTTTTATTTTTCTTTTAATTAAATTCATAACTTATGAAAATTATGTTTGGTGAATTTCTAATGAAATATATTCAATATTTACTTTTATTCAGGACAACTGTAGAACAGCTCCAAAATGAAATTAATGCTCTTGACTCAAGAATTAAAAAGGTTCGAAAGCAAATTGATCTCCCTTCTACTGAAAAGGAAATAAAATCTCAAATGGGAGAATTTTTACAGGTAATTTCACCTCTAAATTACAAAATATTCAAAATATGATGTGAAATATTTAACTTCCACAATTAACATTTAAAGTAGAAGTTCATATAAAGAATTCAAAGTGTGCTAGTGGAACCATTTGGACAAGACAAAGGCTCAAACTTTGAAAAGAACCTCTATCAAAAAAATCAGATGAATTAAACAATTTGCAATTGCACTCATTTTTTGAAGAAAGAAGAAAACAAACTGCTGAAAGTGCATACATTCTACAACAACATAATCAAAATTTTATTATTCTTTTACCCATTAATCAAAAAATACTGTACAATAACAAATAATTATCTCCAATTTTGAGAACTTATGTGAATGGCCTACAATTAATTCAGTTGAAGATTACCAGTTTCATCTTTACCTTTCAATTATTTTACATCTTCATTCACCTGTACCTTTATTTTCAGATGGCTGAACAGGAAGTTGCTGGCCTTCAGCGAGACATGGAGGAATTGGAAGCTGTAAGGAAACAACTGGCTGAATTCTTCTGTGAAGATGTAGGCACATTTAAAGTTGAGGAATGTTTCCGTGTCTTACATGGGTTTTGTGCTAAGTTTCGACAAGCTGCAATGGAAAATGAACGCCGACGGGTTCAAGAAGAACAAGCAAACATGCGTCGTAGGCAGCGAGAGGAACAACTTGCAGCTAAGAGAAGGCAGTGTAAGTCCTTTCAGCATACATCAGTTAATTGGATATCATTTAGTTTTACATTTTTCCGAAGCATGTGTGAGTTTTTAAATGGTGTTGATGATCTTTCATTCATTTCTTGCAGTGAGTGGACAGATGGGCTTTAGTGGACCTGAATCTCCAGAATGTAACATTGTTGATTCACTTCTGTATGACATTCGTTCTGGATTTCCACAGAACAAACCTCTTGACAGAGAAACAAAGGTAAATTTAATCACAGTATATCTTTTAATATGATATATATTTTTACTTTTTAATATTAATCTCTGTAATGATTGTAATAGATTTCCCATCCGTTTTTTGTAACACAATATACTATTTTACTGTACTATATACAATGCTTGTTTCCTTGTGTTATATGTTGTACATGTATAAATTTTATATCTACTAATGGTTTTACATTTACCTTATTAAATTTAATGGCTTGTAAATTTGTAATGATCCTGACTTCAATATTGGTTATTGGAATGTCTTTTAACAAACCGCTTTTATTTCCTTTAATTTCCTTAATTTTCTTAAAACATTAATTTGCTTCAGTTTCAACATCATCATTATTAGTTTAGACTTCATCATCATCATCATCATCATCATCATTATCATCAGAATTAAGATTTAGGTCTCAAGGCCTGTTCCTTTGATCCAGTATTCCCTTTGTCATTTCTGAGGTGTTCCTGGACCTCCCATCTTTTCCTTTCCTTGCCTAGTTCTCTTTTTCCTCTTAGACTGCACATCATGATCTGTTTTGATAAGATCATGAAATGCATAAATGAAATAAGTTTCATCCGTCCTAAGTAATCTTGCCATTTTTGGAGGTGTCTCTCTATTTCATTTACTATGATTTTAATTTTTAAACTTTTACTTACATCTTTATTTTTTATTCTTTATTTTCTTGACACTTCTATTAATGATCTCTTGTTCCTCATCTGGGCTGCTTTTAATTTTTCTGTATTTTTGTTTTAAGATCCACATTTTGTTTCCATATAATAGGGTTGGTTTTGCTGCAATGCTATAGAGTCTAATGTTTGTTTCTTTGGTCATGTTTCAAAATGCGTTTTTTATTGTTCCATTGGTTCTATTGTATCTTGCCAATTTTATATGTATGTCTTCTTCCCATAAAGTCACTTGTCTTTTATTTTTCTTCTATTACTTCTTTGGTTCTGCAATATTCTTTTCCTTTGAAACCCATTGATTTTGATTTGCTATTGAAATTTTCATGTCATATTCCATGCAAATTGTGTTCAGTTTGAAGGTCTTTAGTCTTTGGTTTGGTCTAGTATTTCCTATAGCTTGTTTTTATTCACTCTGGCAAAAGTTTTTGTGTTCAAATTCATATAAATAATTTTCTCATAAATAGTTATTGAATGCAAGTATTGAATAGATTACAAAGAGTACTCCTAGAACAGTATATATTAATTATTAAAAGTAAACTTATTTATCATTATCTTCATTGAACACTGCAGGTTGCTAGACTTATTCCTGTTTCCCCAGTAGACTTGCAGGCTTTTTAATCCTCCAAGTGTTCCTGGTCAAACCATTTCTTTTGTGGTTTCCCCATGACTCTTTGCCCTATCGATTTATAATTCAATGCTGTCTTTGGGAATCTGTCGTGCTTATTCTGTTGATGTACAAAACCTTTTTTTCAGACCTTCCTTTATTTATTTTACTGTATTCTTTGTTTTGACTTTTTATAATATCTTACATCTTTGTTTATCCCCAAATGTAAGCCTTGCAAGATGGTGTAGAAATCTCATTTGAGGTCTTCAGTCTTCACCGATCCTTACTTTTCTTTGTCCAAACTTCTGATCCATACATGAATGTTGATTTGAAATCATATAGTCTTTTGAGTCATATCCCTTCCATAATATTGTGTGATTAATCCATTTCTCTTTTAAGCTCTTCTTTTGATATCTGTAACACTATTTCTGGTTCTTTGATTTTTATGTAGTCCATCCCTGTGTCTGCCATGATGTTCACATTCCATTATGTCAGAGCTCTATCCATTTCTTCTCAGGAATGTGATTATGCAAATGTCTCTGAGCATTCTTATTATTTTAAAAGCCATTTTCTAGGGACATGTGATGTATCTCTTTAGTGATTTTACAAATTTGTCGATAATCTATTTACAAGTATACATGTAATACCATATATTTTCAGATGAGAAGAATGCAGAATGGCAGCATGACCTCTGAAGAGGATGTATCAACTACTGGTTCACCACTGGTCACTCGACGTCGAATGGGATCTTTCTCTGGTCCAACTGGTGACCAGGCTCCGGGAAAAGAAGACAATTGCTCCCCAGGTTGGTACTTGAATTTATAATCCTTCAGCTTAAATTACTGATAAAGAAAGTCCAAATAGGTACATTAAATTAGCATTGATTCTTTCCAGAACGAGGAAGACCTCATTACCGGAGATCGCGAAAAGGTTAAATTACATGTTGGAATGTTGTGTTATTGTGTCATTGTGTTGCTATAACCCCAATAATAAATTAATATTGATTTTGTGAAGTAATAATTTTGTTTTTTAGAAACAGTACTAAATTTAACATTTCATTTTAGTCAACTAATAAGTATCTTTAAAATATAAAATAAAAATTATCTTCATTATACAAGATTAATTATACATCAATACAAGTTGAGTTCCCTGAAAGCAATGTCTGGAAACAACTGATAGACTTAATATTCAAACTGATACAATAAAGAAAGACACAAAAAATATTTTACAATAAATTATCTTCTCAACAAAACTTAAAAATTTCCTTTCGTATAACATTCCAGAAAATGTATACATCAAAGCAAATTTGCATGATATTTTAGTTTTTTCTTTCTTTTTAAATGTTAGTTACTGGAACTTACCTCTCACTTGCAAAACTAAATGTAAAATAAACATTGAAAATTATATCTTGTGTGCTTCTCTGTGGATAACTTTTATTCATATCTTCCTTTAATATGCATTCATTTGGTTTTGCAGATGTAACACCAAATGGAAGTTTACGTCGCCGGCGAAGCCGTGTACCATCTGAAGATGATGATTCTAACTTGATGGACTTTTTGAGATCATCTGGCCATGACGGCACACGTGAACGCAAATCTTGGGGTAGTCTTGGTATGTACTAGAATTCTTCTTCTGAAAGTGTCTACGTCATATTGGTCTTTAGATTCTTAATATAAACTTTTAACCTTCCAATCACTTTCATGAAAGAATATTTGTTCAAGAATGAATCTCTGAAAACAGTCATATTTCTGAACTTTTAGCAGAAGTTTCCAATATTTTTCATGTTTTTGTCTGTATTTAACACATGTTTTAGTATGAGGTTTTGTTGATATTCACTTCAGGACACTAAGAAAAATAATACTACTGAATCTTCCAGAATTAAGTGTCAGAGAAATAGGAATATAAAAATTAGGATGACATTTTTTAACCTATTAAAAATCTTTTTATTTAATAACCATAAAAATTATTTCATCACAAAGATCATGATGTTTCTTTGCTTATTTCATCTTCAAGAGTATCTGTCAGTTATTTTATTGGCATGTTGCAATCATTTCTTTTTGAATGGAGAGTTAAGATTTTCTGGCATTTTTATTAAATATGTATACCATGTTCTTCATTTAAAGAAAATTTGTTTGTTTTGTTTAGTTTTAATTTGCTCCTAGCAGCATGATTTAAGAGAAAATGAGAAATCAAAAAATGGAGAAAGGAAATAAGATTCCACAAATTTCTGATATATTTTACTTTCTTTTTTCCCAAATAACAGATCGATCATGGGCAAGACGAGCTCGAGGAAGTGGGAGAAAAAGACCAGAATTATTGAGTGCAGATTTTTCAGGGGAGAGAGAACGACCAAGTTCTCCTTCTCCTTTAGCTGAAAGCAAGCCTTTATTGCCTGCAGGAGATCAAGAAAGTAAACCAAAGTAAGGAATAATGATGAAACACCTTACACATATTTTCAGAGAAAATTTTGATATGTAAATTCTGAAAATCTGAAATATTTGTTGTAGATTGTTAGTCATATGTATTATTATCAGGTAATGCATTTGTAAATATTTTAATTATCGTTAACCCATTGCTATTAAGATTTTCTTACCAGTGGACTTTCATTGAAACCATTATTCAATTATTGTATTCTGGAGTGTTTATAATTTGAAGAGATTTCTTTAACACTCTTTTTAGACTTACTGAATAAGAAACAATGTAGTAGTTTCAACTCTGGTCTGAATATGATACTGTATTTTGAAGTTGCAAGGCAAAACAATCCCTGCATGTTAGATCTGCATAAGCTAACCTTAATGCAAATCTAATACAGAATAATTTGTGACAGGGCTTGGCGTCAGAAGATTGAAGCGTGGTTACAGGAAAATGAAAAGGAAGAAAAACAAAGTGAAGAACTCAGGAGGCGTTCTCGGAGAGTCCAGAGCAATAGGCGTTCGCTCGAAGCAGATTCAGGTGTGTGGATTCCCTAACATAATTTGGGACTTATTCATGATCTTAAAGTTAGTGAAATTTCAACTATTTAGATAACAAACTTTAAATGTAAAAATCACATCTACCCACCATCCAATTATGACCTTTCATAGAAGTGAATATTTTGAATTGGTAGCCAAGTGTTCTAAGAAAAAAGAGAAAGCAATAAAGCTTTTCACAAACTACAGATCATTCCAGAATGGAAACATGCAACTGGGGAACATAACTTAGTAAAAAACACACACATTGTCAAAATGTTTCTTTGAACTACAATGTATACCAGAGTTTTCATAATCCTTAGAGTGTATGTTCATAATGCTCATGTTTTACTGACATTTTCAGAGAATATACAATAAGGAAATAATTACAAACTTGAAAATCCTTATAAAATTACATTAATGTGTTATTACATTTGTTTATCAACAGAGAGTGAAGGTCGTGGGAGTACGCTGGACACTCTGCCAGAAGAGAAATCTACCCAAGTGCAACCAAGTACCTACAAAAGGGTGTATCCTGATTGGCGCCCAACAATTGAGAAAACAGATGTTGTTGGTGCAATGGAAGCCATTGAAGGTAAATTATACAAATTATTATTGGATAAATAATATTTGGTTGATAATGACAAGGATATTTCTTCTTACCTGATTCATTAGACTCCCTACATTGAATATCAGGATCTTTTTGAGTCAAGACAGTCACAACTTAATAACATCTGCAACCTTTCTTCTCAATTCCTTTTGAGCTTAAAATGTTAGTATTGAATACATTTTTATGAAGGGTGTAGAAAATTCTTATGAAGTGTGATTAAAAAAATTTGAAAACAAACAGTATTATCGGTATGATTTCAATATGTAATATAATAAGAAAGTCAAAAGAACTTTCTATATTATACTGGTGGCCTGCAGCAGGAAAAATATTTCTGAACGAAACTACACCAAATGATTTTCCAAAAAGTACACTACTCATGAACAAAAAATAAAATACTCTCATCTAACTGAAATGAATTATGTATTTGAATTTAAACAGTAAATACTACAATAATAAATACTACAATAATAATAGTATAGTAGTATACTATAACAGTTCTTTGCACACCAAGGATATCAAAAAGTTGCTGTTCCATAACACCACAAATGGACAGATACTATTTAATGGCAGGTGGTCTCTTGCTTAGAGACTTGCTGTCACATGACGTCAGGTGTGTTATAAGCAGTGACGCACTGAGAATGAGAATTAAGTTTGTATGCACAATATGAGAATAGGACAATTAACATAATCAATTTTTTTTAGTCAAAATCAAAACTGTTTCATTGATTTCTTTGGTCCCTGTGTATCTAATGAAACCATAGATATCTCTCACATGGTCACAAACTTTCTTTCAATTTCTGCCTGTATTAGATTTTAGAATTAAATCTATTTTTCATTTAAACAAACATCAGGTTTCAATTAATAATTGCAAACAATTTCAATTGAAGGATCATTGCAACCAGTTTTATTCCCAGTATAAGAAATTGACATAAACATCAAATGTGCATTTTATAAGAATTAGAAAATGTATGATAAATTATTTATTCCCTTCAAGTAATAAAGGTTTTGAGGAAGAAAGGTTTCAACCCTAGGAGACCATCATCAAGATATGGCTCCCTTACATTGAAATTAAATCATATTTACCTAGATTGTCTTTGAATTTTTAAAATAAAAATAAATCCAATAAAATATTTGTTCATGAGCCTCGTTTGATTATTTCTAATGAGAATGGGTTCAGACTTGAGTATTTTGTTTTCTTTGAACAGAGGTACAGCCTCAAACTCCTGTAAAAGACAAGTCACCATGGAGAAAATCAAATTTGAATGTCGCCAACAGTCCAGAGGAAGCAGAAATGGACAATCGAAGATTAAGAAGAATGAGATCAAGAGGAAGTATTGACCTTGCAGGTCCAGCCAACCCACTTCAGGTATTTATTTATACAAATATTAATGCAAATTTGTCTAAAAAATTATACAAGAACTTGCTTTTCTTAATTAAAATGTTTGAATTGATACAGGCTATCAAAGAAGAAGACAAAAGAAAAAATATAATTGAAACTTTAGGACAAGCACCAGCAGCTGATCGTTTAACACTGTACTTAAGGCGACCAAGTGATGTGGTTGAAGGTGCTGAGGTAACTGCACCAGTATCACCTACATCAACAAGTGTTTCTTCACCTGCTCCACCAACTCGCAAACTTGGAACTGCATCAGATTTAACAGAAAGTGGGTCCAATAGTACACCTAGTAGTCCATTACTGTCTCGATCACAGCTCATTCAAAAATATCGCCATTCCATGGATGTACCTGATGACTTTCTCAAAAAAATAGTGGGAGAGAAGCCAGCCTCTCAAAAACCTGAGGAGGAACAGCCACCTCCTTCAGTGCCACGCCGCCTTCGTCGTGCTCGAGAGGAACCAACCTCCTGTGATAGAATAGAGATTGATTCTGACAATGTAGAAACTCCTCCAGTTACTCGGAAACATATTTATGCAAGAGAATCCTCAGAAGACAGTAACAGAAAAACTTACACTAGTGACACACCTAAAAGTAGCAGACATACACGCCATGTAGTTCTTAGTCCAGACACACCTTGCAAACGAATTCTTGATGAAGAAAAGCGTACCGAACGGTTTAATGAAGCAAAACTTGGTAGAAATGTAGATACAGTAACAAGCAGAGGTCACGATAATAATTCAGAGAAAAGAACAGGTGATGATGAAGAGATTCTTGGTGATGGGCAGTTTGATCGCTTTTCATCAGCTCGAAGAACAAGACGTTACAAGAAAAATCATGAAGTAGTTGATAAGGATCATAATGGTGGAGGAGATGAGCAACCCACAGTTAGAATGACCGACAGTCCTTGTCCTGAATTAGTACCTGAAAAGCAGGTTATTAGACCTCATGTTTTACAAGCAGAGTCACAACCTGTAAATCCCAATGCTGAAAAATCGGAAGATAAAGAAGCCAGATTGAAAAAGTGGCAAGATCGCCTTAAATACAGAGGCAGAGGAGAAGGGGATGAAGGAAGAGTTACTGAAGAAGCAATAGCTCACATCACGAGTGCTGGAGAAGAATTACAGAATCTTGACAAAAATATTGGCAAACATAAACTTCGAACAGATGGCAATAATGAACTTGTGAGAGTCCCAGACGAAGTGCCTAAAGTGAGAAGCAGGTTGAGTTCAGCCGCGCATCGAGAGCGTGTGAAAAGTATGATAGAGCCAAGGCAAGTAGAAGAAGCTTTGAAACTGAACAAAGATTCTTCCAAATATTCAGATAACAGGGGTGCAAACATTAGAAGAAGTTTAATATTGAAATCCGGTCATGACGGTGAAAAAATGGCATCTCATTTACCAGTTAGAAGTACAGTTTTGTATAATCAAGATGGTGAGAAAGAGAGTGAAGCAACCAAAGCGCCAAATAAAAGTGATTTTATACCTGAAATTCGTATTCAAGCATCTACCCCGATTAATATAAAATCTGCTAATGCACGTCATGAACATGAATTGAATGATGAAGGTTTTGAGGAGACACAGAGTCTTGTATCTGAGACTTTAAGTCAAGGCACTTCCTCTGGTTGTAACTATGAAATTGATATTGTTGATTCACCACGAGGAAAGTCAGGTGAGTACAAATCAGGTTCCAAACGAGCTTCTACCAGTTTAGTTCGAGCTGACAGTAGCGGGAGTGGTGACACAAGTAGCAGTACTAATATACCCCAAATGTCATCCACTGTATCAAAATCCACATCTCATCGTTCATCTCTTCTTTCAAAGCCAATTGTGAGGAATGGCAGCCTGAAATATGAATCTGAATCTGCTTCAAAATTGAGAGGAAAGAAAGTAGGAAGTGATTCAAATACCAATGTCATTGAGCAAAGAAAAAGTAGAGTAAGCACTCAGGAGCCACATAGAAGTATAATACCTTTGCGATCAGCTAGCCTCAGGAAGACAATTTCACAAACTAGTATTACTAAATCTGGTGGTTCATCTCCTCAAAAGAAGCGAGGTGTAGAAAGATCAAATTCTAGGAACAGTCTTCGTAGTTCCAGAAGTTCTCTCAATAGTGCAGCTTCTGTTAACACTGTAAAGAATGCCCCTCCACTTTCCAAATCTTCAAGCCGATCTAGTGTAGGTGGATCATCTCGAGCAAGTAGTAAATTAACAGGATATACAACAGCTATTAAAGCATTAACTACTAACTTAGGTAAAGAATCAGGAGAACCAAAGCCATCAAAATATAGATATCAGGGAAGCTCTGACAGGAGTATTTCCAAAAAACCTTTAGCACCAGTACAACTTAAAACATCCACTTCTGGTCAACGCTCAGTGCCAGCCAGTCGTAGCTCTAGTAGTGGCAGCAGTATTGGACCAACTATTCGTCGACCACGAGTTACAACTGGAGTTAGCACCAGCTTTAAAGAAAATGCCAAATCTGCAGGTCATCAGGTTTCTGAATCATCTATACCAGCCAGTCGTAGTTCAAGCAGTGGAAGTAGTATAGGGAATATAGTGCGTAGGCCAAGAGCCTCCGTGACAGCAAACACTAGCTTTAAAGAAAATTCAACAGGCAGCATTAGTACAAGACAAAATTCCCAGCGAGGAATGAGCTTCATGAGACCAACTGCAGCTAGTGCAGCTAAAGACACTGTAACTACTAAAGAAGCAGGTGATGTAGCAAACACCAAGCCTCGTGTCAGTACACGAACTGTAAAATAGATAAGTGAAAAGGCTTTAACAATTTAAATTGGAAATAATTGAGGATATTATTGCCAACATTGGAGAATATATTTTCCATTTTTCAAGGCAATAAATATTATCACTGTTAAGAGCAACTACATTAGTGCACGAGACAGAATTCTGTGTTAATCAGTGTGGTTTCTTACTGCATTTGCTTTGTTGATCATTAGTGGACAATGCTATAATAAAATATTGTATAAAGAGTTAGTTGAGATGAAAGAATCTCATATTGTCATAGATATTTCATTGGAGAAGTGTTGACACTGATAAATGTTCCAATATAAGTTTTGTTGTATACATTTATATATTTGTGGGAAAAATTTGATGTCCTTATTGTAATATACACATAGGCATGCCTTAACGATAGTAACAGTCTCACATCTTACCAAAATGTAACTTTACCTAAAAAGCATAGAACTAAGTATTTTATTGGTGTAAATTGTAGGAATTACATCACACATTATTAATTTTAACAAATCTTAACAAATGTGATAGATATATGTAATTTTAATTTTTTTTCTGGCATATAAAATAAGACAGTAAGCCTTCCAATTAAATCATTACCAATCCTAAAATAAATATATAAAATTATTTCTCTAGTCAGTTTCTTCATGAGGAGATTGATTCACAATTATATATGCATTCTTATTTCTGGTTTTCATCCTGGCATATGCAACTAGTAAATTATTACCAACACTATTGGTAGGCTTGCTGTTTTTTGTTGGCTAACATGACAATATTTTTTCTTATTCTCACAGAATGAGATCACAAATGCAAGAGGTTTTTTTTTAATGATGCAAGGGCAGAAGAACTCATTCAATTTTTTATGTCAGTACAAATATTTAATTAAAATGTAACATTTTGAATCTCTTGAGTTATGTGAAAATATTATACAGATTTTGAGAAGGTACTGTTTTCAAATTATTTATCATGAAAACATTGTTATTATGTTAAACTAATATTATAAGAGCTGTGTTTCATCTGCCTTGAAAGATCTTTGTAATGCAGGTTATAATAATAATTGTCTGTGAGAAAAAAAAAAGTTTCGCAATTATATAATTAAGTGAAATGAAAATGTGCAATATTGCAAGAATTCAGTGCCTTGTTGTGGAAGATAGTATGTACTCATGAAAGGAATTTGTATTTTTGTATTTACTCTGTGAATAATAGGAACGACAAATATATAAAACATGAAATGTGTCCCAAATTCTAATTTCTGATCAACATTTAATGAAAATATGAAACTGAGTTGGAATCCATAAGAACGATCCTAGCAACACTCCCCCCTCCCTTTTACTTTCTTTTAAGTGTCTTTTGCATCTCATTTGACAAAAAAATGTGTGATAATTAGAAATGATGGCATGTTTTTGTTAAAATTATTCCTTAAAAATTAATGTCACAATCTTGACTGCTTAGTACCAAGCATTACATTTAATAATACTCTGCTACACAAAAGTTAGGCCTTCTAAATATGAAATAAGTGTAAATACAAACAATGTGTCATGACAATAAATAAATAAATCATTAAATTGGTACACAATTTAATAAGGATATAAATCCAAATATACATTTGCACGATATTAAATAGAAATGATGGGAATAAAGAAATCAAACAATACATATTAATAACAAAGGCATGCTTGTCATTGATTATACGCAGAGCACAGCAAAGATCTATGCTGACAATGACATTATTTTCAGTTTTTCAAAACATGTTGACTGTCAGAAGAAATGTGGAAAATTTGAAGTGTCTGGCTGTCATATTTTATCATCTTATATTTCCACATTAACAGACTTTATTGGGACATAATATTTAAACACTGTTTTCTGTTGACCAATAACAATTGAAATTCCGTTTTCTCTGAATCATTACATTTTTTGTGGAAGTCCAAACTATCAGCAATAACCCACATCTACCTCCAATGCCCTGTAATATCTGGGACAGAGTGAATTTTCTAAGTCATCACAGCCACCAGTGATTTCTTATGGATGCTACAAAACAATACTAGCACATAAGCATTATTGCAAGACATGTCAACTTGTAAATTAGGCATTGATCATTGATCAATGAAATGATTTTGAAAATAGAAATTGATCATTTCATTATCATCAATTTTAAATTGCTATTGACTATTTTATGACTAAATCATTTTGTGTTTGACAGTCATTTTCACCCAAAGTTTCATTGAACGTCTAAACTTGAAACAAATAAAGATTTTTGAAATTTCTCGATTCCTTTGCATAATTTGCACGATATTTTTAATCTTAATTAGTTAGTTTTATAATCAAATAATTAATTAGTTTTTATAATCAAATAATAATGTTAGTTATTCTAAACCTGCATTAAGAGGGCACTCATTAAGCACCTGCATTAAGCGGGCTTGCCGGCGGCGCTAGCCGAATGCGCTTATAACGCTCCGTGAAGTCACGAAGGTTAAGCGCATTCGAGACTCGCGGGTTCGTGGTTGGGTGACCGGCCAGGAACCCTGGGATCTAACGCCGTCGAGCCCCTGTCCGAAGGGAAAAAAGGCACTGACTGACTGCGACGTGACGAGACTTGACAAATATTAAAAAGCACATTAATGGAGGATTACTCCCCAGTGTAAAGCGCTCAACGCCCATTAAGGGGCTTGGAGACGTGTTGCGTCAAGGTGTAGACGCAACAAATTAAAAAAAAAAAACAAAAAAAAAAAAAAAAACTCATGATTTCGGAGAAAATGACCGTTAACTTAGGTGGCCGCCTAACGGAGGTTAAGAGAACATGGGAAGCGTTCCACTACTCTGGCCCAATTTTCATATGCACTACTCTGGCCCAATTTTGCGTTTCTAATTAAGTTAGTCGGCATTGCTGGTTAAGATATTTATTATTAAATCTACATTACACCAGCAGCTCAAAATAAAAGATAACGGTAGATGTAGCTTCCATAAAGTGCGGAATACCTAAAATAATGTTCAGGATTCGCCACTAGATACTGGAATATCCTCTAGAATCCAATCACAACGTCCTGGCGAGTTTGCGATTTAGATTTTCTAAATCGCAAACTCGCCAGGACGTTGTGACTATGTTATAAATATTAATGTATGAAAAGTGCCTGGTCACTGGCCGACTGACCAGGGTGACCCTTAAAAGAGGTAATATTTACGTGTATTTAGTGAAAATTAACACAAAAAAATTGCCGCTTATAGACATGGCCGTTTACAAGGCTCCACAGTATCTCATTAGACAGAGAAGCCTCTCATAACGGCACTCGTGTCTGGAGAGAAATGGCCTTTAGAACAATGACCGTATATTAAGGATTATGTGAATATTGGAGGTGGACTTAATTTTTCTCTTTCTAATGGACTGAATATGAATTGTTTGTTTAAGATTGTGGTGCCGTGAGCTAAATGATGACACAGACACGAGTGCAATGTACCCGGTTGGGTGACCGTCTGTGAACCCCGGTTAATAATGGCGCCAAGTTGCATCAACTGACTGCGACGTTACGAGACAAACAACAAATAACTTAATGGAGGATTACTTCAATATATGCGCAATGCCCCAAAAGGGTCGAAGAGACGTTGAAATTTCTTAATTTTTTCTATTTGAATTTGGCGTCAGAATCGTTTGATAAAAATACTTTAAAATTCAACCCTTTTCCCCCGTCTCTCTAATTTCCTTTCAGCATATTTCAATTTCAATTTCCTTTCAATTCATATATATATATATATATATATATATATATATATATATATATATATATATATATATATATATATATATATATACTGCTTTTTGTTGTCTGAAAATTCATGATACTAAAATGTGTTTTTTTGTATTAGTGGTAATTTAATAGTTTTCAAAGATAATATATTGTTGCAATTTAAACATATATATATATATATATATATATATATATATATTGCGACGGAACACGTCGTCTCTCTTTACGCGACACGCCGGCATTCATCAACCTTTGAAGGGTCAGGGCGCTTATACCCCACGAGAAAGATTTCTAGCGTGGGTATCACCAGTAACGTGCGACGTCCTCTCCGCCGCTCCGTCGCCGGGCCCTACCAGTTGTCTATTCTTTTTACAAATTTTTTTACTCTCCCAGGAAACCCTATTTGGTACGTGACTTTGGAAACTCACACACATTTAATAATAGGCGCTACGGTTTGCTTGGAAAAACAATTCATTGGTCGAAAGATTCAACAATACAAATTTTACAAAAAAAATACAATGTGCAAGCCTCTGCCTTGCACCAGTGTTTAAATTGCCACAAGCAATTTTTCTTTCCTAAGCTACTTAAATTACCACTAATCTCATGATTTTATACATTTTAGTATTCATGAAATAACACTCATCATAAACTTACGCTACCAGCTGGCGCGGAATTGGAATATAGACCTGTTATTTCCTCAAATCTTATTGTGCACACTACTACTGCAATATTAATCTGTTTAATTTTTATGTTACGCTTTCATTCGTAAATTGAACCACTTAAATTTAAGTACAGCTTATGGGAGGCTAGAAATGCCTCCCAAATCATGATATATACATACACAATAGAAGCTGAGAAAAAATAAAACATGAAAAACACGTTTCTCGTTGTATCTCTGCAACAGATTGCCTTAGGAGGCTGATTTTTGTGAATCTACGGTATTTTTTATTCTCTTTCATAGGAGTATCGCAATTTTCGATTTGGTTTGGGGGCAGTTTTCACCACCTTATTCGGCTATCTTTTAAGTGGCGCCTTTCATTTAAGCGGAACAACCCTTTCTTTTAAGCGGCATTCATGGTCCTGGAGAAAAATAGGAGGATCTGAGAATATAAATTGACTTCCAGCATAATTTTGCTCTTTGTAATGAAATCAGTAGGCATTCCATTTTTAGATCTTTACAATTATTCTGAATAAACATTGTATCGGAAGCTTTACGTGCGCATGTGTGCACATAAACAACTAATACAAAATCATTCAACACGTAGTATTGGCACTCTTTTTAACAACACACTAGGTTGGTTGGTTGGTTAGTGATTCCGGGCACGTCAACGGATTAGGTCATTAGTCCCGTAAGTGTAGTGTATGTTTTTTCCTCGGGAGATGGCGGTGATCTTTCCCCGCTTGATGGCGAGATCCGGCGCCGACCTACCGTCGGCTATCCAGGACTCTCCCTCCAGCGTCGCGACGGGTGGACGACGCGTCGTCCGTCGTCCCCCTAATCAGGACTCTCCCTCCAGCGGGACACCGCCTCAGCCGGGGCAAGCTGTAAGCTCCCGACCGGTCTCCCGGAATATGTGTGTGTATGTAGTGCATGTTAGTGTAAGTGTGACAACACACTAGGCTTGAAGCAATAATTAAGCTTGAAGCACACCGGTGAAACTTCAGAGTATAATTGAAAAATAACCTCACAAGTTAAGCAACTCTAGAAATTGTTATTTTCCTAAATACGACTTAGAAAGGTACTGAATAAACAGTCACATCCACCAGAATCCACAGGGTTGCAGATCAAAATCGCAAATTAATCAGGAAGCTGGGACTGTAAAAAAAGGTTAATGTACAAAATTTGACTGGTTGCAAACTGCGAGATCAGTTGGATTCGATGGAGGTTCAACCTCCAGTCTCTTGGGGCTCCAGCCGCCACTGCTTAATAGAGCCCTTTACCACAGGTTCCACAACATCTCACTACAATTCACGGTATCAATAGACAGCAATACTTTCTTGAGCGGCACTCATGGTTCCGGAGAGAAATGGATGTTAAAATAGTGGCCGGTTAATGCAAGTTAATATAATTTAGGAAACAGACTTCTGGTTTCATGTTGTTAAGATATTTTCAATTATTTTGAATTTTCGGATGCTTTATTCCAATTGCACTTAAACAACAGACAAAATTATTTAATTCCTCGAATTTGCATTCCTTTTCACAAAACTTCAAGGTGTAATGCACATCTTGGAAAAAATTCGAAACACGGGAGACGCCGCGTCCTAGGCACAGATGCCAATGTTTCGTGCTGCGACTTTCCTGAGGCCAAAATGCATGCGTGCGTGCCTAATAGTGCCTATGCCGGGACATCCAAGAAGAAAATTTGTTTTCTGAAATACGAATTAATGAACCCGCAATATATATAATATATATATATATATATATATATATATATATATATATATATATATATATATATATATATATATATATATATATATATATATATATATACATACATACATACACGGATATAGTGATATATACGGAGTCCTATTGAATCTGACACAGATGGTTACTGAATAAACAGTAATATACATCAGAATCCGGATGAAAATCGCAGATGATTACAGATGAAAATCGCAAATTCACGGGCAGTTGAGACCTCTGTTACGATGTGCCGATGTGCGAAGGTTTACTCGTTTCCATCAAAATTTGGCCGATTTTAGATGTGACGACTTGTTCGAGGTGCACTTTTCGGTAGGTTTCAATGTATATATTTCACAAAATAAAGTATATCTTTCAACCATACCGGGAGAGGTGGCTCAGTCTAACTAATGTCACTGCAGTGCCTCTGACCGGGAGGTCCTAGGTTCGAGTCCCGACGGCGGCAGGATTTTCGACATTAGCTTGTGAGCTAGGTCGAATTCTGTTGCTGTCTGGAGAAGAATTCTAGCAGCCGGCTGCTCTGATCGGTAGTTTTCCGCAGTTTCTGCGGTCAATAACACGCGAATACCGGAACAGTACCACGTCACTTCCCTCTCGCAGCGTACGCGTCATTTCCCCCTCTACACTCTTCCATTGCGACTGCGTCAACACCAAGGCGTGAGTCTTTTCCACGAGACGGTGAAGGACAAACGGACCGCGCGCGATCTTTCCTTCCTCTTCCTTGTCCTATCCTCACGCCTTACACACACACTAACATGCACTACTCTAACATACTTGCCGGGAGACCGGTCGGGGGCTTAGAGCTTGTCTTGGCTGGGGTAGAGCCCCGCTGGTGGGAGATAACCCTGCAAGTCGACGGTAGGTCGGCGCCGGATCTCGCCATCCAGCGGGGGCCATCACCGCCGCCTCTCGATGAAAAACATGCAACACACGTACGGAACTAATGACATCAGTAGTTGAAGCGCCCGGAATCACTAACAATCAATCATTCGTCTTTCTCCCATAGTAAATTTTAAAAGAATTGGAAATTTCAAGAGAATCTATCATGAGGTTCCATGTTACTGAAAGCAGTCAAAGCGTAGGAATGTTAGGAAGATAAAATAGCAAACTTATAAATGGTTATTTGGGTTATTACTCCAGAGGAGAAAAGGACAAAATTATCTTTGCTGAACACATCACTAATACGCTGTCTTGAAATCAACTCATATAGTTTAATGTTTTATTATATCTCTAACAATAAAGTATAGGCATTTTGCCCAATATCCAGACTCATAGTAATCAAAGGACCTTGGACGATACGTACTGATTTTCTGTATCTCTCGTTTTTCAAACTGTAGGATGCCAAATTTGAACATTAATTATTTGAAAAGCTATTATAATATTGTTGAGACACATATTGAGCAAGTTAACTCAACATTTTCACGAATGTGAAGAGGCCTAGAATTCGTTAATGTGGATACGCATTCATTGACATTTAGGCTCTGAGGGAGATCACGAGATGCGGCGAAATGTTGGTTAACAACAGCCCTCGAAGCGGCACAGCGGCGTTCGGGCAGCCGAAACGTCACTTCCCTCTCGCAGCGTACGCGTCATTTCCCCCTCTACACTCTTCCATTGCGACTGCGTCAACACCAAGGCGTGAGTCTTTTCCACGAGACGGTGAAGGTAAAAGCTTCAGTGTCGGTGCATCCCAGATACGGCAGCCGATATGCCTGTGATACCGTCCTGTCAGAACCGATTCTTCGCAGCCGACCTATTAGGTAAGTAATATTGCGTTAACTTTGATAAAACAAAATAGGCAAATAATCAATGTAGAAGCAACATATCTGAATTTTTTGACGAAATTGGGCATACAGGCATACAGGCATACATACAGGCATTTGATTCAAACTGTCCCACTAAATCTTTCTGACATCACTATTTTATCTAATTTTCGCTCGGAGTGATTGAAATAGGCGAGCTTGTATTATCTGTCTTCATCATGTATCCTCACATCCTCGAGGCAACTTGACAGGTGACTTCGTCAGTGATTTCTGCGTCAGTGATTTAAGGTACGTTCATGCCTATTTGGTTTGTGTAATCTTCTGGGTGGAATAATAAGAAAGTGAACTTTCACGTTCGCGCTACCGCATACGCAATAGAGAAAACGTAATGTAAGCCCGAAAAATCGGCGAATTTTTGGCAAAAAAACAACTTATTACAGGGCCTTAGTAACGAAAATGTTGAAAAATCCAGTTGCTAAATTTAGAAAAAAAAATTCGAATACGTGCTGTAACCAGAATGCATGTTTTGTGGGTTCTTGATACCGAAAACGTCTGTCTGTCTCGAATGACAGTAAAACAGTCTGTCCGTCCGTCCGAATGTCAGTCCGTCTGTGAACAATGCTACCTGCTAAATCGTTCTGCCGATTTTCTCCACAATTGATATTCATCTATCGATCTGACTGATGTCGCGGCCCCTTGAATTTGAAACCGATATTTTTATTTTGGGGGGTACATTACATTAAGTCCCAATCGTTTTTTAAAAAAAGGCTCCATCGTTTTTGATTAAATTTTGTTGTTGGATAGTGTGAAAGACATTTAAGAGAATGATGCAGGTCTCATTTTCCTTGGAAACTCTGCTTTTTCGAAAATTTCAAAAATTCAAAAAAAATTCGGCGTTTTCCTTCAACTACAATTATTGATATTTCCTCTATTAATGAAATGTATTCCATGAAGATATATTTTGAAATGAGTTCGTGTACAATGTTTCGAAAATGTGAGTTCTTCCGCGTAATTTTGCGTGAAAGTACGGGTGAGAAAGTACGTGCTGTTTTAGCACCACTAGTTCACATAAATCTAATTAAAACAGCGATGTTTTCAAGTTTGTACATCTTCAAATGGAAAAGGTGGTTGATGAGAGGTAGTCTTATTTTTCCTTCTCAACTGAGACAGGTTATATTAATACTAAAGAATCAGTATTATGCATACATGTTTTTCCTTTTCAGTTGAGACACTGAATACACCTCAGAATGACTATGTGTTATCCGATATTCAGGAAATTTTACAAGTTCGGAGGTGCCCAGTAATAATATGCAAAGTGCTATGCAATTTTGTTCGCAGAAGGTTGCCTGAAAGTGCAATTTGAAAACTGTTTTAATATGTAGTGGAAAGGTCGAAATGTTAAAACATTTTCACAAAAAATGTCAGAAAGAACCTTATCATTCTTAGGCCACGAAACTCTAATGTTCACTAGGATGGTTCTTATTTTGGCACACAGAGTAACCGTGTCTTCAGTTCCCTTGAGAACATAATACATCCACATCCAGTATCAATCCAAGATGAATGTTTTTATAATAAATTTAAAAAAATAAATTATGAAAAATGCTTGCAGTGATGACAGAAAGGCAAATTCAAAACTTCTTAACATCAATACCAAAACTTAAACGGCTCGGGTACAAGAACATGGAGGAGAAGGAAAGTGTCAATGATCTCCGATACCGAATATTCAAATACAATCTTTATGAATTGATGATACTGAGGACAATATTTTGAAAACTGTATTTTTTTCTGTTTGAAACTTTTATATTTACTTTGACGGAGCTGAATTGACTAGAGAGCACGTTGGCAAATTTTCAACTTTTGTCGATCCTCGACGTTTGTCGATCGACCGTTGTTTTTCTGCAGTTGCATAATGGAGAAATGGCTAGCGCTTACGCTTTTGAGTGCGCTTTCCGCGTCCGATCTCCGGCCAATCCACGTGGAATTTGTGGTGGCCAAAGCGAGCTTTCGGCAGGTTTTCTCGGGGTCTTTCCGTTTCTTGTCTGTTTTTCCACCATTACCACAACAATGTACTCGTTATATAATAATTGATGGCCTCAATAACATCCCTGATGACTTGTAAACGCCAATAAATCCGTAATAATAAATAAGAATGCGACCTATACAATATGGCCATGACGAGTTTATTTAAATGTATTGCGCTAAAAATACCGAATTCGTTTTTCTCAAGTCGTGATCTCACTTTCTCTTGATTTTATTTGCGGTCCAAATTTGATACGGAGGGTAAAATGGCATATAATTTTGCGAGTAGGAAAGGTAGCGACAAGAAGCCGATAGACCGACTGGCTCCATCCTGGGAGCAAAATAAAATCACTTTTACCACTATTTTTAGACAGTCTTACTTATGTTGATACAAGTACATAAATCACATAATTGATTACTATGTTTCAGTAAGATCAGTAACAGATGATGCGGCCAGATAAAAGTAGTTTCTATGAATGGAACGTTTTCTTTGTTGCATTCAGAGTTTGATCCAACATATGAGCATCGTCTCACTTTTAGCACTAGTGCTAAAAATTGAACTTTCAGCACGCTGTGCATTCTCTAAAAGTAACCGAGGCTGTCTAAATTATTTTTTGAAAAAACGCTTCGTCATTGCGCAGGCGCAATGCAAGAGTACAACATACGACCCGCTTAAGAGGCCTCGAATTCCGTTCCTCGCCTACAATGCAAGATAGTTTGCGACATTTTATTACATTTCCGAGGTTCGGCACTTCGTCACTTCGTAGTAAGGGGGCGTGCAGAATCTCGATTTATTGACCGATTTTTCTGGACAGGTCAATTTCTATGGTCATTAGTCCCGTTAGTGTAGTGAATACTTGATCCCGGGATTCCTTTCCCGCTGGGTGGTGAAATCGGCGCTGACATTCACGTTTGGATACCTGTGATAGATTTCCACCTTCGCGCATCGGCATCACCCCAGCGGGGCCCCAGCCCCAACCATGACAAGTTTCTACGCTTTTGACTGGTCTCCCGTCATGTATGGGAGTGTAGTGCGTGTCTCAGCTTCGTGAATGAGCGTAAGGGGAGAGGAAAGGATGAGAAAGGAAAGATAGCGCACGGTTAGTGACCCGTTCGCCTGATGTTGATCAGAGGAACCGGCGGTTAAAATTCTCGTCTAGGCAGCGCTACTACCGATCAGAGCAGCCGGCTGCTAGAATTCTCGTCCAGACAGTGGTTGAATTCGACCTGGTTTTACCGGGTCTTTACTTTAATTTGTAACGTGTGTCTGGAAGCACCTGTTTTTGTGTTGGCAAAGTGGCAACCGCATGTCTTACAGAACAGAATTAGTGATTCCATTCAAGACAAACGTGGCGGGCACGTTGAGGCAGCAGAGGAGGAGGTGGGCGTCATAAGCTGCTGCAACTTCCGTGTTCCTATGTTTTCCCATTCAAGAGTTTAGGCGAGCAGGTACGCAGCTCACATGCCGGAATCTTTTCGCAGAGACATGAGCGGGCATACAAAACGACTCTTTAAGCGATTCTATCCAGTATGCTTAAGATACGAAACTAATACTGAAGATATGGAGGGAAGTAATGATTTATTATCGATTTATTAATAGCAACGTAACAATAATTATTATTTAATGAAAGCTGGCTCAGAGAAAATCAGAAAGATATCTTGTGAAACATTACCACCAAGCTCTTCATTATTTATAACATTTATAACGTGCTCTTATTATGAAACCTGCAAATTAAACAAATAAGAAAATCTTAATAAAAATTAATAAAAATATTAATAAAATGTAAACAAGTAGTAAATTACTGAATAAAATTAATATAATAATAATAATAATAATAATAATAATAATAATAATAATAATAATAATAATAATAAAAATAAAATATTATTTCCTTAAAATGACAATAAACTAACCTTAGAGTAGATGCTCCAACTGATTACTATTTGCCAAGAGAGAGGCGTTTACTCTTTTCAGTGTAGTGACTGCAACACGTTAAAGAGTTAGTAATTTTTCTTTTTTCCAACAAAAATTGGCCACATTCTCCCGGCCCGAATCTGAGGGCGCGCGACTGAGAGTCGCTGAAGGAGAAGGGATTCCGAAGGTATTTAACGAGTTGGCAAATTACCAAACCAAGTGCCGGTGTTCCCACTCACGGGTTGGAAGTTAAAATAAAGCCGGGTGGCTTAGCTAGTATATAAAATATAATCCCCACCGTTCGAACCCTAGGACTTCCCAGTTAGAGTCATCGTAGGGCCGCGGTATCGTTGGCTGTGAGCTAAACTCAGTCAGACAAAGTCCTCGAATTCAAAGACATTTAAGTATTTAGAAATGAAATTAAAACATTAAGTTAAATTAAAACATGTTTCGATAACATATTTTCCCTTAAATAATAATAATAATAATAATAATAATAATAATAATAATAATAATAATAATAATAATAATAGGTTATTATTGCGTTAAATATTTTTTTAAATCCCACCAAAACCAAAACAAAAAAAATCAAAATAGTTTTTAATTTAATTTCAGAGGTATCTTAGAGAAAAATATTTCGTTTATTTGTGTATACAAACTATTCACACAATTTTTGTAGTCAGTCAATAATACAACGAGTGACTACTATTTTGAACAAAACTAACCCCTATGTCTGATTTCCCCGTCTCCCCTTGCCCCAAACGTCTTCCATGTTTCCTCAAAACTACCGTTCCTTTACAAACCAGTCCCGCTTGACAATCGCCCTCGTACAGGTAGAAAAACAAAGGTTAGTAAAACGTGCTTTCGTTGTTGAACTAGCATTTGTATTCATGTCCGTCTTTTCGTGTTAAGTGCATGGTAAAAAATGTTACAGACACTGTTCAATGCACAGTAGTCTTCATGTTTTTATTGAACAGATTTTAATGATTGATGTAGATAGAATAGAATTGCGGCCAGATAAAAGTAGTTTCTATGAATGGAACATTTTCTTTGTTGCATTCATAGTTTGATCTAACATATGAGCATCGTCTCACTTTTATCACTAGTGCTAAAAATTGAACTTTAACATTTTAACATTTGATAGAATTTATTTTATTCTCCATTGATGATGATGTACTTTTGATGAAGTATTGAATATAAAAAGAAATCTGCACAAATAGCAAACCATGATATCAATATTCGCTTGTCTTCGTTAAGGTTTGAAGTTATGAAGTATATGTATACGTTAATTTTAAAATACTTTTGTTAATAACTTTTATAATAATGTTGTTACTGTAAACGTGTTAAATGTTTAAGGCCAGACACTAAACAATGTTTGTCTGAAGAAGAACACTAAAGATCTCCGAAACGCCATATTATTAATTAATACAATTATTCATGAGAAGGTGATTGTCACTAACATTCTTTTTTAACCTTCCTCGCTGTTAAATAATTATTTTTGTTGCTTATATGAAATTTCGAAACTTGCAGAAGTTTCAAATAATGTAAGAAAGAGTAATGAGCTGTTGTGAATTCGTAGGCTTCCGCGGCCGGAGTCATGTGAATGATCTTGGCTGTCCAGGTGACGCCGCGTCGAAGGCTGGGTTGCCGACGTTTCGACCATCTTTTCGTGGTCTTCCTCAGGGCTGGTCTGCGTCTCGCAGACGACGCAGCGTCACCCGGACAGCCGAGATCATCCAATGAGCTGTTGTAGCGCCACTACTTTCTAATTAAATCTGTTTGACGTAGCCCTGTGGAGTAATTCCCTAAGCAGTAGATGGCCATTGATGGCATTTTGTGTCCACCTTTTTTTTACAAATCGTACAAAATCATCAACTTTCCTTAGTGAAACATATTTAGAAGGCATATTCAAAAATGTGCATAATAGAAACAGATTTATTTGATTTTATGTGTCAAAGCGAGGTAAGATTGTTGACACAGAATGCTTTTAGTTAACAAAAACTACACGTAAATCTACGGAAATTTCATCCATGTCTGAAAGTTTAAAGTCGTATGTTTAAAGTATCGTGTCTTTTTACACACGAATATCCTGATCCTGTTTTTGTGTAAGGTACCAGTTGATCACTTGACACTTTACATTTACTTGACAGAATACCAGCGTGAATAAGCGAAATGGAAGTATTGAATTCCATCTGATTCTTGAACATCAGAATGAAGCTCTAGGGTAGCTGAATTGCCCATTGAATATTATGTGTCAGCGAGATATCGGAGACGTAGCTGACGCAGTATTAAATGTTAGGAAGCGTTACTCGATCCCTCAATGAATCATGGAAAAGAATGCACTCAAATTATCTGACTAGAAATGTCAAACTGCGCCCGCCCGGCTACACGTCCCTAGAAAGCCCGGGACTAGTGCGAGCACGGGCAACTTCCCCTGCCTCTACTCTCATTTCCCCTCCAAATTAAGAAAAGGGTAATCTTTAGCGGGAAGCTTAGTACAATGCGCGTTCGAATCATCACTAAAGAATAGTTGCTTTAAACGAAAGTATCTTTACCTGATGTTTTCTATAATATAACTGAGATTTGAATTACGTTCAAATACTTCACAAATTATTATTATTATTTTCAAATTTACTTTATTTTTAAATTCTTTTATATTAGGTATATCTATTGTACATAATTTTGAACCATTTGTGCTAGCTACATTTTTGTGCCTTTGTGTCTTTGAGGGAAATATTCATGAACTTTAAAGACTATTGCATTATGATTTATTTCGATTTACCAAATAATACGAAAAACTTTATTTTTTTTAAAATATTCACATATTTGTATGGAAGCAACGAAACAATTTTTGTTTTTATTACACATACGAATGTTGCATTTTCTGTATTAGACACTTTATCTTTTTGAATAATAACAATTCAATATTTATTTTCAAAATAGAGATCAGAATTTTTCCATTTCAGAGGGTAGACCAAGAACGAAATTAGTTATTTCAATGGTAGAGGAAGCTACCTCTACACCTAATGTTTTTATAATGTTTGGATCATGGAAAACATTTTTTGTCTTTAATTCAATTTCAGTATAGATCTTCCTATGACATTTTGCTCATTGTCATCATACATGACTCATAAAACGACAGCTTGCTTTTTTCTTGGGTTGCTCTAATCGTCGATATTTTTTACATCATTTCAGCTAGTGGCACCCAATCATAACATTGTCTTCATCACTGGAAAAATAAGTCTAACACATCTCCATTTAAAATATCTTATAACATTTTAATATCAATCTCTAGTTTTAGAATTTACAAGTAAAACGCCATGGTCCATGACGATTTACATCACGTTTCACTCGACTCTATACCGAAGTATAGTTTTTTTAACATTACGCGTGAAGGCCTTGTCTTCACGATGGAATATGGCATGGCTTTTCGCGTCTTTCTCGGTCGTGCCGCTGGAAGTCGCCTAATATGTAGCACTGCTTGATAGGTCGCGATTATATAACATCTTTTATTTTATTTTATCTCATTGACAATATTAGAAAAATAAGAAAATTATATATATACTTTCAGAAAACATTTTTATTTTTTCGCTATCGCGTTGGCAGTAGAGAGAAAGTTATGCAATCCTGCGTGAAAAAACGCGAATTTTCGGCAGAAAAACTTATTGCCAGGTCCTGACAATGAAAAAGTGAATAAATCTAATGGCTAAGTGTAGAAAAAAATCGTCAGCCAGAATGTTGTGCAGCCAGAATCCATTTTTTATGCGTCCTTGATATCGAAAAATTGATTCACGGCAAAACGTCCGTCCCTTCTTTCATTTCATTAATTTTTCGGGGGTACTTAACATGAAGTACCAGGGACATTTTCAAAATTTTCTCAAAAAGGTTCCAAATTTTTCTTTAAATTTCTTGTAAGGTTAAACTAAAATACTCTGATAAAGGTGGCATAGGTCCAATTTTCATCGTTAACTCTTAATTTTCGATAATTACAAAAGATGATGAAAAAGTAGATAAATTCAGTTTCTAAATTAGGAAAAACATCCTCTAACACGTGGTGCTGAGGATTTTGTGGGGCCTTGATTAAAAAAAAAAGTTCGTCCGTCCGTCTGTCTAGACTGTCTAGAGAGTTTGCGAGAGCTGAAGCTCTGCAAGTTTGAAAAATATTCATTAATTTTGGGAGGTCTTTATATGAAGCACCAGTAACATTTTCAAACTTTTCTAAAAAATTGCTCCAAATTGTTTTTTTAAATTTCTTGTAAGAATTGAGTTAAATCCACTTATAAAGGTGGCATAGGTCCAATTTTACGGAGTTACACTGAAATAACGTAAATTGTAAAGTTTGCATTTTTCGGCAACGTCTTACAACTACAATGTTGATGATACAGACTTTTCCTTCAAATCAAAATTTGTTAACCATAAATAGTTTTCTCATTAAGGTCATGTACATTTTTTTTTGTAAATTTTAGTAGATTTAGTACAATATATTTCAATTTTTAAAAAATACAAACGCAAGATTTTCTCCAAAACAGCTCCAAATCTTTTTTTTAATTTTTGTTGCGGTTAGTGCAAAACGAACATACGATGCTGTTAGTGCTAAACGAACATATGATTACATAAACATCGTATATTCTTTTGTTTTTTAAAAAATTACAAAAATATAATTTTTTGACTTGTCTCTCACATTGGTAATACTTATTTTAGAGATTTCATCACAGTATTATATTTCTGAGAACATGCACTGTAAATAATGTCAAACAAAGTTTCAGTTTTCTGTGAAAATGAGCTCAAAATTCCGCACTTTCAGAAATGCTCAAACGCCATTTTCTTAAAAATTACTCCAAATTTTATCTTCAATTTTTCCAATGCTTATTGAACTGTTTAATATGACGTTAAGTTTATTTTGAAGTATCATTTTTTTTTCATAAATTACAAAAATGTATTTTTTTTACTTGTCTCACGTCGGTAATACTTACATTACAGTCGATTTCATCACATTATTGTGTTTATGAGTACATGTTCATTAAATAATGTCAAATAAAGTTTCTCGAAAATTCAACCTTTTTTTTTTTGTTGAAACGAGCTCAAAAGTATGCATTTTCAGAAATTCTCAAATGCCGTTTTCTCAAAAATGGCTCCAAATTGTTTCTTCAAATTTTTCCAACGGATAGTGCTATTTGTACTGTTCAATATGATGTTAAGTTTATTTTGGTGTATTGTTTTTTCTCTCACGCCGTTAATACGTATATTTTAATGGATTTGTACACATTATTTAATTTATGAGTGGATGTTCTTCAAATTACTTTAAATGAAGTTTTTTGACCACTCAATAGGTCCCTGTGCAAAAGAGCTTCAAATTTCGCATTTACAGTAAAGCTTAATACTATTTTCTAAAAAACGGGTTTAAATTTTTGAATGAAAATTGCTATTTTAGAAAAGGTTTTAGAAAATATATTCTTAAAATTTCTTAATTCTTGTAATATTCTTAAAATAATATTTCGGTTCTACTATTTGAAAACCGAAAAGTTAGAAAAATGTGAAAACAATGTATTTTGTATGGCGATAGATGGCAGATGGCCAAAGAATGGAGCAAGACCTTAAAGTCAGACCACACCAAGGAAATTAGAAAAATTTTCTACGAAAAAGTCTGTTCAATTCTGTAGCACCTCTAGTTACTTTCTCGTATACATACGTATATACTGGCTCAATATAATACATAGTATAGAGAAAGTTATGTAATGCTGCGAAAATCAATTTCGAGATTTCAACGGAAATACACGTTTTGGGGTCTCCTGATACCGAACAAGTGTGTGTGTGTGTGTGTTTTCCTTTTTTCCCCATTCTCCCCGCGGAACCGCCGTTAGGTATTACATCATGGGGAGTGGATTAGAGTGGCTTAGTCACAAGCCACTTCTCTTCGCCAAAACGTAGGAAGGATCAAAGGAGGATCAGTCGACTTCCCTTCTTTCCCGTTCTATTCTCCTGAGCTCAGCTATAATGGTCTGCGCATATGCGCTCACCGCATCCCAGTTGGTTCCTGAGGCGAGCATGCACCCAACCATTGCTTCGGGTGTCAGCGGGGCGATTCCGAGTATACTCATAACGTGCCGTCGCTGCAGGTGGTATCGCGGGTACTGGAAGTACACATGCTCGGCGTCTTCAACAGCAGGTTCACATAGTGGACAGAATGGGGTATCCTCCAGATTGAACCTGTGGAGATATGCCAGAAAGCATCCATGTCCACACAACAGCTGAGTCAAGAAGAAATTTACTTCGCCGTGTTTACGGTTGATCCACGGTACAGTGGAGGGAATCATGCGGTACGTTCATCTTCCTTTAATGGACTTGTCCCATCGATCCTGCTATTCGAGCAGTGTTGTCGAGCAGTCTGGGTTCTCCTCTTCTTTGTGATATCGCCTCCGTCTCTCCTGCGCCAAGATATCGACAGGAGGCATCCCCGCGATGACGCACACTGCATCGTTTGACACAGTGCGGAATGCACAAGCTACCCGCAATGCTGATAACCTGTACACTGACATCCCTCGGACGTAACTATTTGTCGACGTGGAGTTGGCCCATACTGAGGCTCCATAGAGCAAGACGGACCTCACAACCAAGGCCAGAAGCTTCCGTTTCTCCCTATGTTGGGTATTAGTCTCGACAGTGCTACATTAATTACCGCCGCTTTATTGCTGACGTACTTCAGGTGGTCAGCAAATGTCAGACGGGCGTCAATCATGAGACCAAGATATTTGATCGACGGCTGTTATGCAATACGGTGGTCTCCAACTTTGAGAGTGATGGTTTCTCTCTTTTTCTTGCTAGTGACTAGGATAACTTCAGTCTTGCGCTCAGCTAACTGCAGCCCTGAGGACTTCAACCACTGACTAACAATACCGATCGCTTCGTTGCGTTACACAATTTCCTCAATGTTTTTCGCGACGGCGACGATAGCAATGTCGTCCGCGACACCAATAATACGGGTGCCTTCTGGGAGGGGAAGCCGAAGGACCTCGTCATACATCACATTCCATAATGGTGGACCCAATACCGACCCTTGCGGGACACCAGCGGTGATATTATGTACCTTTGGCCCATTATTTGTATTGTAAATCAGGGCTCTATTACTCAGATACTCGGCCACAATCTTCAAGTACGTTGGCATCTTAAATCTGCGGAGAGCTTGGTGAATATTAACTCCACCTGGCCGAGTTGAATGCATTCTTAATATCCAACGTAACGACAGCACAGTACTGTTTTGGGCCTCTCTTCCATCTACTTTCTCCAATTGCTTGTCGGGCGGTGTTAATGACAATCTGGCTGCGTCAACAGCTGAGCGGGCTCTGCGGAACCATACTGATTTTCCGAAAGGCCTCCTCCCTCCTCCACAGCTTTCTCTAGTCTGGTACTAATAATTCTTTCCAGAACCTTGCCTGCTTTGTCAAGCATACACAGTGGCCGGAATGATGATGGATCTTCGGGAGATTTATTCCCCTTAGGAAGGAGCACCAGGCGCTGTTTTTTCCATCTTTTTGGGTACACTCCTCTCAAGCAAGAATAATAAAGATACACAAAGATGTCGGTGTGAGCGAGTATCGCAGTCTTGAGGGCAATATTGGGAATGTTATCCGGTCTGGGAACCTTTGTGTTGCCGATTCTGCTGATTGCGTGCAGAATTTCTTCTTGCGTGACTGGAGGAATTATTTCTAGCTCAGATAACGCTGTATTAAATGGGTCACCGGGGTGGCTCGGGAATAGGGCTGTCACAATTCTGAGCAGCATATTGGGGCAAGTTGGAGAACGTAGGTGCCACTGTCTTAACCTACTCATGACCGTCCTGTTCGGCCTACCCCATGGATCCTTTTCCACCTCGTCACACAGGCTTTTGGCGCATAAGCGTTTGCTCTTCCGGATTTCTATCTTCAACTGGCTTCTAGCGAGTTTGTATTGTTCTTGCAATTGAAGAAAGTTGTCTCTGCCACGAGCTCTCTGGTACTGTCTTCTGGCTCGAAGGCACTTCCGACGTAATTGGGCGATTTTCTCATTCCACCAGTAAGCTGGTGAACGTCGAGAGATTGCGCCCTGTCTAGACATAGCTGCATCACAGGCTTTAGTTACCCATTTCATAACCTGTCCATCTTTGTCATCTGCGGCACCTGTTGGCACTATCTTCTCTAAACATTGTCGGAAAACTTCATCGTCAAACGTTTTTGCTTTCCACCCAGCTGGCTGATATTTCGGTGCAAAATTATTCCTCCGCTGATTTTTCACTTCGTACAAAAGTGCCTGGTGGTCACTATGGGTATAGTGTTCACTAACTCTCCAGGACACTCCCATTCTCAAAAGATTATCTGACATGAACGTCAGATCCACAACATATCCCACGCCCCCTCTGCGGAAGGTGTGTATGTCTCCTGTGTTTGCGAGCTCTACATTTAGAAGGGAGAGTGATGCCAGAACTGCTCGACCTCGCTAATTAGTGGACGAACTACCCCACTCAACCGCCCAGGCGTTGAAGTCTCCAGCTATCACCAAGGGGCTTCGTCCTCTTGCGTCGTACACTAAGCGGTTGAGGAACTGCTCAAACTCGTCCATTGTCGCGTTTGGTGAGGCATAACAGCTATAGATGTAAACGCTTTTGATTTTTACCCAGACAAATCCAGCTCCGGGTCTCGTCATTACTTGCTGGAATGTGTGTTTTCCACAGGCCCAGATTGCCGCCTGGTTGTGAAGGTCAGATACCCACACTGTATCTTCACGGTTAGTATACTGTTCGCATACTATTGCTAAATCAGCCTCCCATTCCCTAACCCACTGTGCCAGGATATCGTGGGCGACTGCGCAATGGTTGAGATTGAGTTGTATAATTCTCATTTTCTATCCGTTATTGCTTTCTGCGCTTTTTGGTACGATGGACACCTGCTGCACCCAGTAGCATTCTGCACCCAGTAGCAGTCTGCCTTGTTTCCCCTTTTCTTCACAAAGCAAGCACTTTGCGTCATTTGTGCATGCCTTAGCAAGGTGATCATCACCACCACAATTCATGCACAAGTTGGACCGGTCATGTGAGTTTTTACATGCTTTTCTGAGGTGTCCAAAATCCAAACATCTGTGGCGTCATACGGGTGTAATCAGTACACAGACGAGCGTAGGTTGTAATAACAGCAGGTTTATTTACAATTAAGACCGTAGTCACAAATAACCAATGCACTGTATACAATTAACTAACTAAATAGACCCTAAATAGACCTAGGAGAGATATTTACAACTGCTACCACACCGAACATACTACCTAATGTTTCGCCGTGCGTAGTACCGCCTGCCCTGAGACCGACTACATGTCTCACTAGTCACGACAAGTGACCAGCTATCCTGCTTACTGCCGGCTCCTTCCAGCGCGCACGCACGCACCTCTCACGGACGACCTACGCTGCCGATGCCGCTGTCTCAAAGAAGGAAGAGCTTTTGTTCCACAGCCCTTAAATAGCCCTCGCGACGCTGCCCACCGCCTCCATTGCCTCCGCCCTAACGCCCGCACACCCCGTCGGAAAAAAACCGTGCGTCATAGCTTCTGCCATTGTCTCTGCATCCGGTGGGCACCACGCTGCGTGCCCACGTTGGTTTTAGCGACACGACGCTACACATCTGTAACACCTCAGGGGAACCTTCTTCTCCCGTAGAGTGCAGTACACCCATCCTATTCTTATTTTACGGATGGCCAACAATTTGTTAGCCACCGCAACAGGAATGCTATTGCTGTGTTCCACCATAGGATGGTCTTAGGGATTTGACCACAGTAGCTGGGAGATCACTGGCTTCGGGAAGTTTGTCCACCAAAGCCCTATGCACTTCCTCTTTAGTTGTGACCTCATCCAGGACCTTCACCTGAATTTGGGATTCTGGGTTTCAAGTCACGGTGTGGGTGAGAGCCCTCACATCAGCGTCCGATCCACACACCTTCTTTACAGAGGACTGAAAATCTGTTGTTTGGCCTCCGGCAGACCGCTTCAGTTGCAGAAGGAGATCGCCGCCAGCTATCTTCCGGATGTGCGTGACATTCTCGCCCAGATCCTTAAGCTCAGGGTCAGTTTTCATTTTCTTAAGAATGTCCGCGTACGTCAGCGCGTCGTCCTTCTTCATCATCAGGGCGTCTGGTCTGGGTGGCCTTTTCCGCGTTTTAGAACGCTTACGTGTTCTCTTACGAGTGACCACTTGCCACTCGGGCTCTTCTCGTGGTATTTCCGGAGAGGGTATTTCTGCCCGGATTTTATCTGCGTTTTTCGCAGTCTCCTTCCTTACCTTGGGCACCTGGGAGTTCCGGTTTCGCGAAGGATCGCTTCTCGTTACGAGTACTCCCGCAGCCACCTTCTCAGGAGACGTCTGCGTGCACTCTTCTTTGCCAGTGGGTTTGTTGCACTGAGGATCTGGTCTGGGTGATCCTCCTTTTTGCAGTGCTACCACCTCGTTAAAGTGCGTCTGGATCGAATACGCCAATTTTTTGATCTCACCATGAACATTATGACGAGGCTTAACAAAATTGAGAAGCTCGGTTATTTTCTTCTCAAGGCTACATAATGCCTGTTGTTTCGCATGATCATCACTAGTAGCAACGGATACTACAGCAGCCCAGTGGTCCACTGCTGAAGAACTGCGGTCACTGGTTGACGACGCCTGGGAGCCCGCTTGCTCACTCCCGACAGACGCCGGTACTGGGGATCCGGGCCCCTGCACCGTAAACTCAGATCCCAAAAGATCTTCCATATTGTTTTTTTGACTGAGGTGTCCTCCCCCGCCTGTTGGTCCGTGAGAGGTATTTTAATTGCCTCTTGACCTCTATATCCAGAGATTCCTCCCCTGTCCGCCACCTGGGGACACGTCGCTTAGGGGTTACAGGCCCCCCTGGCTTCACCCTTTACCCTGGGTCAGGGTTGTAACCAACCAGACCGTATCCCGATATACTTTCGTGGCGCTCCAGTACGGCGGTTACATGCCATTCCGACAGGGTGACTTGTCAAAACCCCCTTCTCTCGTCTGTTGGTCGACCCGTACCGCCGAAGGGATTGGTTACCAAAACCTTGGCACGGGTTACTCGACTCGACAGGGTCCACCTCTTGAAGGTGAGAGCGGAGTTGGGATGGAGAGGCTAGGAGACTCTCGTCAGCGAGACTTGTAATCGCATCACATCCCGTGTGTGTTTTTTTTTAAACATTTGTCTGTCCATCTAAAACTAGTGCCTAAACCATGCAAAGTATTTTTTTTTTTTCAAATTGAAGAAACCCCTGTGTATCTGGCTCGAGTCGAACCTACGTGAGTTTGAAAAACATTCCTAGAGTTTGGGGGTATTTAACAAGAAAACCCCGGGACATTTTCAAAACTTTCTCAAAAACTGCTCCAGTTTTTTAAAAATATTTCTTGTACGAATACAGGAAAATACACTAATAAATGTGGCATAGGTCCGATTTTCGGTTTACTCTGATTTTTCGAAAATTTGCAAATATTTGAATTTTTCCAGCGCCTACCACAATTGTCAAATCGAAAATAGAGGTTTTTCCTTCAAGTGAAGTTCGTTGTACATAATTAGTTCTTTCAGTTAGGTCATGTAGATTGTTTTAAAAATTTTAGTAGTTTTCGTGCGGTGTGCAATATTTGCAATTTAAAAAATACAAAAACAAGATTTTCTCAAAAACGGCTCCAACTTTTTTCTTTAAACTTTGGTACGGATAGGGCTAAATGCATGATACATTACTATATGATGGCACAAACGCCATATTACCCTATCCTTTTGTTTTTTCAAAAACTACAAAAATGTAATTTTTGAACTTGTATCCCATGGTGTTAATATTTACATAAGCGGCAATTTGTTCACATCAGTGTATTTTTTTTAGTATATGTGCTTTAAATAATGTTATGTAAAATTTCTTGAAAACTCAACAGTTTTCTGTGAAAATGAACTCAAATTTCCACATTTTGAGAAACGCTCAAATGCCACTTTCTCAAAAATGGCTGAAAATTTTTTCTTCAAACTTTTCCAATGGTTAGTACTAGTTGCACAGTTTATGATGTCGTATACTTCATTTTGGTGTATTCTTTTGTTTTTTAAAAACTTACATAAATGTAATCTCTTTCACTTCATTTCCTGCGATTTGTATATGTTATTGCATTTCTGAATGGAAGTACTTCAAATGAATTTTCTTGAATACTGAATAGATTCCTGTGAAAAAGAGGTTCAAATTTTGCATTTACAGTAATGATTAAATGCCATTTTCTTAAAAACCGATCTAAATTCTCCATGAAAATTTCTATTTAGGATGAGGTTTTACTCTTCTTTAATGTTTGCAAAATAATATTTCAGTTCTACAATTAGAAAACCGAAAAATTGCAAAAATTTCAAAAAATGTAATTTGGGCAGCAATAGATGGCAGCAAGCAAGACCGTAAAGCCAATCCACACAAGGTAATAAGCAAACTTTACTACGAGAAAGTCTGTGCCATTCTGTAGCATCACAAGTTAATATTTACAAGCCTTGTTCAGAATAGCTAACTTTTTGTAACAATTCATTATGGTAACTTGGCTAATTTTGTATGCATGCAGAATTGAGAGAAAACTAAGTTGCTTATAGTGATGTGAGAGAGACCATGAAATCATTACATACCCAGGATATTGGAGAAAATTGTACAAAAATAATGAAACAGTTTCAAATTTGTCTAAAAAATGCAAATATTTGATTGTGTGTCTTTTCCATACTGGGTGTAGTTTTTTCTCATACGTATTGCAATTCAAAAATATCTGTTTCATATTTGAAACAGAGGGGCTGCAACATTAGTGCCAAAGTACATTAAACTAAATATAGAATTTACATCATTATTGCATTACTCAATGGGTTATCGAACTTGGTCTGTCTCATTTTCATAATTCTCCATTTATAATTGTAATAAAAGATCTTACAATACTGGTTTCGAAAATACCTATTCAGCATTTAATGAGTTGAATTTTAATGTTTTGAAATAGTTTGGGGCAGCTGATTGTACATCTAAAGCTAAAAAAATGTTGATACCTCTTGTATCCTGCTGATACTGCATGTATTGTTTACCTGTCAAAAACAATAAATCACACAACACAAGTATTGTATTTCACACAAACCATCTAATGGGGAAAAAATGAAGACATTTGTGGTTTTGTTAGTTAATTCATTAATGAGGTTCTAAAGCTTCTAATAAGATTGACTTAAACCTTTTGAACTTTATCGTATTCTTTAACAGAGGCAACAGCAAACCTTGTGGATTGTCAAAGATGTCACTCTTTTTTCATGAAATACTAGATTAATTTATAATTATTTCAGTGGCTTTATTCTTTTTTTCAAGCCACACAACCACTAACTCATATTTTTAACAATTACTCATCCTTCTTCTTCACTATCAGAGATTAGGCTAATAACCTGTCCCTTCCTCACTCCAATCATCTTTTCCTTGGACGTTCTATTTCTCTCCTTCCTACAGGTTTATAAAATAACATTGATTTTGTTATTCTTGTATTATCTATTCTATGTATATGCTGTATCCAGAGTTTTTTTTATTTTCTTTAACCCTTCAGCTTAGTATGCCGTCTACAGACGGCAATTTCCTTTCTCTTCTAAACGCGGTAGGCCATCCCTGGACGGCATGGATTTTCCTTGCCATTCGCGGTAAGCCGTCTCAGGATGGAAGGGACATTTACCTGTTTTTCCTCTGATTTGCGGTATGCCGTCTACAGACGCTGGTTGCTTGTCGGTGCCGTGCACAAACGCTGGCTGTTTCGACGAATATTCGGTTTCTTTCTGAGTGATTTTCCATGCAAATAGTTTAATCTCGATTAAAGTGTTTCTATTTCTGTTTTCATGAAAACAATTAATTTACAATACTTTGTCTTCTATATACTATGTATCGCATTAAACTATTGCGACTGTCAGACAAACATGATATGCATTATTTCATTATCTGAAAATATTGATACAAGTGTGTATGTCGTATTTATAATCAATTATCGTCATTATTTTACTATTGATATTATTATCATTATTGTTGTTATTGTTATTATTATTATTATTATTATTATTATCATTATTATTATTATTATCATTATTGTTGTTATTGTTATTATTATTATTATTATTATTATTATCATTATTATTATTATTATTATTATTGGTGTGAAGCGATGCATTCAGAAACGCAACACCCCCTGAGCTGAGATGCTCCCGCAGCAGGCCTCACCAGATGCGCTCAGCTGGCTACCTGCTCCCATGGTGCCGCTGACCGCACCTTTCACTTAAAGCCGCCTTCAAATGCTACCGCGCACACCCTCGCCACTACGTTGAAGGGTTAATACAGTCATTTATGGAATATATTTAGATCAGATCTAATCTCATTTCTTATTTGAATCTTATCGAGCAACCTTTCACTTAGGAATTTCATTTCTGCTGTTTGCATTCGTTGTTGCTATTTTGCATTTAGACTCCATGATTCGCTTTGTATGTTAGCATTGGTGCTGCCATTACTTTATAAAATTTTATTCTAGTTTCTTTCATTGTTTAATTTTTGAATGCTTTATGAATAGTTCCACACACGCTAGTTAGGAAATGTCACAGCCCAAGAAATTAAAATGTGACACAGTTCTATTATTTGACCATTATAACAATTTTGGAGCATATAAAGCATTTCCCTTAAAATGCCACAACTTTCGTATTTTTTAATCATAGTGCTTTCATACATTTTAAAATCATAGTGCTCACAAATCTGGTTTAAGCGAAATATAGATTTTTGCAAATCATTTTCTGATTACCGTATAATTATTTGATCATCTGCAAACATTAATGTTTTAATGCAATTACTCATCAAATCAAATTATTGGATACAAATAAAATGAGAAACATATTTGAAGGGCAAGCAGTATATAAAAATTATGCAATAATTTATCAGCTATATTGTATTATGTTTGATAAAAGAAAAATTAATGGGAGAAATTAATAACTAAAGAAACATTCTGTTTTAATATAATTTTTATTGTATGGAAAATGTTTTTGATGGTGATGAATGATTTTTTACTGTGAAGCTGACAAGTGCCAAATATTGGCGATAGTTAAAATGCAACATTCGGAGTTCTTGCTCACGGACCCAGAATTTCATCAGAATTGATGTTCGATTCAACTTTGATTCCTTGCGAAGACTGGGCAACAAACACTGACTTCATGTTCAGACCGGAAGATGATGTGGCCTGGAAACAAGAAACAGAAAGCATTTAGTAAAAATCAACAACTATTTCATTTCATATCAATCATATTCATTTCCTAAAATTAAACTTATATATAAGAAATACTGATTTGACCATAGCAACAGAACATAAGGAAGAAAAATAGAAATAAAGGCAAACAGTGTGAGGAATGGAGATGGAGTTTGATGTTACAAAGAAAAAGATAAAAATGAAAGTTCTAAAAGATCCATTCCAGCTGAAAAATCATAATACATCGAGCAACAACAATTTTTAATAGTTCTTTATATTTCAGTCTCTCGTGTTTTAGTCTCCCTCTAAAGTATTTTAATTATTAGGAAGTACACTGATGAAAATGAAAGTGAATAAATTAATAAGATAAAACACTATTTAAAACAATTGGCATAAGATGTTCATTATACCACTTCAGAACAGAGTATATTTTGTGGCATAAAGAATAATGAGTTACTACTCTGATAATACGTGACCAGATATTGGATGTTTGCAAAAACGGTTTGGATTGGCTTTGCAGTTAAAAAATGTACTCCAATGTTCATATTTAAAAGCTTTTGATATACATGCACAAATTATGAACCAATGCAACTTAGGATGAAATTTTATCTAGCCTTTACTATTAATTTAACACTAGAAATATTAGTAGAAGGAAGTAGGAATTACTGATATTTTTATTTATTTTTTTTTTTTATTTTTTTTTTAGGTTAATGGCATTTTTCATTTTGAGTGTTTATCATGCGTAGTGTTTATTAAATTCAAAGGTCATATTTATGTTTGATTTTGTGTCATGGATTGTATAATATTCATTTTTCCATGCTTCTTTATTATGTGAAAATCTATACACAAATAAAAGGGAATATGTGTATAGGGGTATGTGCAAAGGCAAAAAAACTATGTGACCAATTTTGCTGATATTCTCATACTTTGTTCTTATTAGTATCGGGAATATTTAAAGAGTGGTTTCAATTAAATCAGATATTGGGGGTGTTGGTTTTGCAAAGTTAATTGACGAGGTGGACTCAACCTGTTACCAGAGGGCCTTGCTTGAAATGCGATCTATGGATATCTTTTTGAACAACATGCATCGCTTTGACTCATCATATCGAATAACATTGAAGTTGCAATCTAGAAAGCAGGAAGTCTAAACCAAATACTGGAGGAGCACAACATTATTTGAATATTTGATTTTTATAGCAAAGTGTACTATATATGTAGTTAATCTTCATTGAATAAATTCATTTTGAACTTGAACTGTAGTTATGTAATACACTGCAATAACGAAGTACTGAGTTGTACCAAAATGTTGATAATACAGTATTTTTATTGTTCCCTGTAATTTTCAAAATTGCTTGTAACAACTAGTATCTGTAATGACCAAAGTAAAAGAGTCCCTTAAAAGTTGTATTAATTGATTTCAAATAAATTTCAAGTTTTAAATGGTCTTTTTAATTTATTTACGTATCTTATTTTAGACTCAAAACATTTCTTAAAATCATTTTCAGTTTTACTAATTCCAATAGTTGTTAACAAGTAACCAACCTTTATTTTACAGTTTACACTGAAAATATTTGGGTTTTCGATAGGTGCTAGGTGCTCAGTTTTGCAAGGCAACCAAAACGCATGTCAAAGGGGTCTGGACCTCCGGCATCAAATACAAAACTGCACTCCTCTAGAAAGGTAAGGAAGGCTCAGCCTACTCACTTTCAATCAATGTTATGTCACTTTAATACTTTGACATGACCAATATCAGATTAATATTGCTTTTAAAAAAGGATGCACTGAGAAGCCCAGGTTTATATTTCTGCCAGACAGAACGTGCATCTTCATTTTGTGTTGTGCAGTTGTCTTGTAATAGAATTGTGCCCTAATTTGGTACCTCAGTTCCATCATTTGAAAAAGCCACAATTTAAAAATTTGAATATTGGCTTTCTACTGACAATGGACACAACAGGTGGTGCAGTAAAAATGTCTCATAACTCTGGGGGGAAAAATAAGAACAAACAACAACAACCTGTATGTAAAAATGCATATATAAAATTAAAGTGTTTTTTCATTTATTTGTTGTTGTTTCTTTAATTTTTTAATTTTTAAAATTTTTATTAATGGTTCAATTAGAGTGATTAACGAAACAAGTGTATAAAGAGGTGTATAATTGCTTGAATGCAATGTTCAAGAAAACGAGCAATGATAGGAGAAAGTTTTCGTATACACCATGAGTAGAATTATATCCCTTTATACACATGTTACATTCAATATTTTTTGGTTTCCATTTACAAATAATTCAAATTTTAAGAAATTCAAGCGCATCTTTTCCACCTGAGGTATGCATTTCATAAAATAGTATTGCTTCTGAAAAAGATCTATTTTAGTGGGTCTTGCATTGTTTTTTGTTCCCATGAAATATTTGCAAATGGAAGGTACTGAACATATGCGGATAAAATATTAGAAGCTGACTAGCAAGCTATTCGCAAGATAACATTCCTTCCCATGAAAAGTAAAGACATATGAGAGAGAATACATGTATAAATATTGGGGAAAAAGCATTCTTTTCTGAACTGGTAAACACAATTTATTCACATTAAATATTTTATGTTGTTTGATAAGTCAGCTAGCTTTACTTCCCCAATTTAGTTTTATTCATTTCTTGTTTAGATGTAGTTGTTGTAGGTACGTAATCTGTAGTGCACATTTTTGTTCATGTTTCATAGCCAATTGCAAATTCCTTGGCTATGTCTGTGTTATAGTATCTTAATTAAACAATTTGGCACCTTTTCTGAATTCTGATTAGTAGGTGTGTTGTTTTAATTGCACAGAGGAATCTGAATTGCAAGTGTGCTATTAACATAGAGAAAATCAATGATTTTTCATAGAATTAACGAGCATATTTAGTTAACTAAACGAGAATAAAAAAGCTTTATCTTTTCAATCCATTCATGTTCCCAAAAATTGTTTTAAAAATGTTTTAATGTTTACAATAAAAATGTAATTATAATTTATAATTTACATCAGAATAATACAAAACAAGGTATTGTGTGTATATATATATATATATATATATATATATATATATATATATATATATATATATATATATATATATATATATATATATATATTAGCTATATATAAACTGGTAAAAATGCATATTACCTGTGATAAAATTGGAAATTGGAGTAAATCTTTCAAACTAAAGCTTACAAAAGCCATAAATGATGTTTCAAGTATTAGGTTATTGTTTAACCATCGAAAATCTTTAACTGACAATATATTTCCCCCGAGACATCTAGTGATAATTTTTAAAAAACTATTTGCAATAACAATGTTTGGGACAATCAACCTCACAATGGTTAAGTAATTAAAGGATTTAAAATTTTAAAAACCCTGTTTTGAAACCAAACCCTTTCAAACCAATTATGATATTAAGAACTAGCCGAACCCATGCAAAAATTTCACACATTGTGCAGATGTAAAGATACTGAATTACTGGAATGCTCTACAACTCCCTTCATGAAAAATTATTTAGGGTTTAAATCAAATTATTTTGGGCTTAAACCAACTGGGTTTACCAAAGCAAAATAATTTCATGGTCAAGTTGTGTCATTTCACTCGCACCTTTCTGAGTTTCCTGTCAGGATGAGACCTTTTGTCTTCACGATTTCCATAAAACAACCTTGAGTCAGTGCAACGCTTGTTTTGCAATACCTCTTTACACCTAAGGTATAAAAAACTATCTGACCACAAGTCGAATCTGTGAAACCGTGATCATTAATGCAGTACTCTACGATTCGTCACTGTAACAGGCATAAACACAATTTATATTAGGACCTATTTGTACATCTTCCTCCTGTCACTAAGATGCTGCTGCACATTGCAGGTCATGCACTCCATAATTACTTTCTGGTATGTGTACATATATACAGAGTAACATACATAGTATAGAGAAAGTAATGTAATGTTGTGGATATCAATTTCGAGACTTTAACAGAAATTCATGTTTTAGGGTTTCCTGATACTGAAAAAAAGCTGTTTTTTATTTATATATTTATTTTTAAATGTCTGTTTGTTTGTGAACAAAACTAGTGCCTAAAATATTCATAAGATTTTTTCCAAAATAAATATTACTCAATTGATCTGACCCAACTCAAAATCACTGTGAATTTGAAAGCAATTCTTTGAATGTTGGAGGTACTGGAACAACTTGGATATTTTCAAAATTTTCTCAAAACTGGCACCAGCTGTTTTCTTTAAATTTCATTCAATACATCTATACAGACGGCATAGGACCAATTTACACTCTTAACTCTGAATTTTTGAAAATTGCAAACTTTTTGGGCCCTTTCATACATGTATTTTATTGAATATTTTTTTCTTCAAATGAAAATTCTCTCAACAATTAGTTTTTTAATTAATGCCTTGTACATATTTTTGAAAATATTAGTGTTTTCAGGCAATTCTGAGTTGAATATATAAGGTAATTAAAACAAGATTTTCTGAAAAATGGCTCCAAACTTAAAAAAAATAATTTTTAAACATAGAACTAAATGCGCTACATAACATCATAACTTCGTCATTTTATAAAATCTTTTGATTCCTCAAAAATTACACAAATGTAAATTTTTGAAATATCTCTCACATCATTAATAATTATATAGCAGGTGTATTTTAAACCATACTGCATTTGTGAGTACTAGTAATTCAAATAATTTCTTATGTCATGACTTGAAAACACAAAAGTTTTCTATGAAAATGAGCTCAAAATTGCACATTTTCAGAAACTGTCAAATAACATTTTTCTCAGAAATGTTAAATCTTTTCCTTCAAACTTTTGGAATGGATAGCACTAAATTACATGACAAATGCCAGTTTGATGAATTCTTTTGATTTTTCAAAAAGTACACAAAATTAATATATTAAAAATCTCTTTAGACTGTTACATTACTGATTTTTTAATACATTATGCTTTTGTGAGTAAAAGTGCTTCAAATGATTTTTCATGAAGTTTCTCGATAACTGCAATGTTTTGTGTAAAAATGTTCTTAAAATTGAACATTTTCAGGAACACTCAAATAACACTTTCTCACAAACAGGTCCAAATTTTTCAAAGAAGATTTGCATTTAAAACCAGGTTTTATTCTTTTACAATATTTTCAGTTATATTCTACTATTAAGTCATGTTCTACTATTATGGGACCAAACAATTTAAAAAAATGTAAAAATTTCTTTAAGGTCTTTTTGGTAGTAGCTGGAAAGAGGGTGGAACAAAATTGAAAAGGTAAACAAACTACCTAGTATGAGAAAGTGTTACATTCTGAAGCACCAGTTTTAAACTTTTATTAGTACACATGGGTGATCTGTATCACAATTTCCATCCCTGTCAACTCAGTCCTTTAGTCCTTTTAGTCTTAGTCCATAAAAATACCATTCAAAGGCTACCATACTTTTCTTAGCTCAGTACTTCAGCTGGAAAAGTGATCTCTCCAATAGAAGTTACAGACTGAAACTTCTTTATAACAGACACCTCAGGGAAATGATATTTTGACTGTTAGAGAGAAATGTCCAGTAAAGGGAATTTGAGAAATGGGTGAAAAACAGATTTTTGAAGAATAAGTGCAAATGCATGTTTAATAATATTAGTGTGAATTAAAAAACTGAAACAAAAATATGTCCTTATAATTTAAAAAATGTAAATTCATAATTGCATTTATGTGTGTGTTTATTTATGTTTTTCAAAATTTCAAAGATTTAACTAGAGCTTAATGCACAAGTGTTTCTTCAATTTGGAAAAAAATCCTACATATGGTTTAGGCACTAACAGCTTTTTAAGGGACCCCAAAACGTTATTTCTGTTTAAAGCTGGAAATCGATTTTCTGCAGCATTACATAACTTTCTCTATACTAAGTATATTACTCTGTATATCCGTACGTATGCTGCGCAAAAAACATCCGGATTTTTGAGAGAAAAAAATGCATTCCGGGCCCTGATAATGAAACTACACTGCGGTTGTCACAGAGCTGCATTTGAAGTAAATCAGCTGTTTCGGTGTCATCCAATTGGAAGGCTGAATGCCACCATTATGACGTCACTATAGTAATATTTGATCAGTAGATCAAATAGCGGCAACAAAGTAAAAACTGCAGTATAGTAATGCTACAGAATGGCAGAGACTTTATCGTAGTAATGTTTCCTAATTCCTTATTTCCATTACCAGCAATTTGCTCACATTATTGTATTTATGACTACATGTGCTTTAAATAACGTCATATAAAATTTCTCGAAAATTCAACAGTTTTCTGTGAAAACGAGCTCAAATTTCCGAATTTTATAAACACTCAAATGCCATTTTCTGAAAAATGGCTCCAAAATTTTTCTAAAAACTTTTCCAATAATTAGTGCTATATGCACAGTCTATTATGACGTAAAGTTCATTTTGGTGTATTCTTTTGTTTTTTCAAAAATTACATAAATGTTTGTTTTTTTAAATATCTCTGTGTTAATATGCACATCGATTTATAAACATTATTCCATTTGTGAGCGGAAGAGCTTCAATTGACTTCAAATGAATTTCTTCAAAAACTTAATAGATTCCTGTGAAAAGAGCTTCAAATTTCGCATTTATAGTAACTCTTAAACGCCATTTTTTTTAAAACGGTTCTAAAATTTGTAATGAAAATTGCAATTTAAGACAAGTTCTTACTCTGCTTTAATATTCTTAAAGTAATATTTAGGTTCTACTATTAGGAAACAGAAAAGTTGAGAATATTTAAAAAAAAATGTACTTTGGGCAGCGATAAATGACAGCTGGCAAGAGGATGGGGCAAGTCTGTAAAGCCAGCCAAGGAAATTAGAAAACTTTTCTACTAAAAGTCTGTTCACAACCAAAGAAAACGCCATTGGTTAAAATCAGCTTCAGCTAAACTTCCCAATGTGACTCCACTTCATGTGTTTCATTCTCTTAAATATAAATAATATTATATATACACACACACACACACATACATACATACATACATACATACATATACATTGAAGCATGAAACAATGTTCGTGGAAAATTTTACCACAGGAGCGTTGAAAGCTGGAATTGTGCGCGAAGGAGGAAAGTGGTGCAGAAATCGCTGCACCTATCCCAATTTGACCGCATCTCCCAGGGTAACGCAAGAGCCGTATAATTGGATGTCTGGGGCACATCCTCCCAGGAAACTGGAGCACAAGCTCTTTATTACTATAACATTCTTTTACTTTGATGGAGCATCAGAAGTAACACAATTTAAAACATTGTTCTATGTGGATATCTTTTTTCCAGCTCGGAGATACCAAGTGTATTGGTGTCATTACTATTGTCAAGCAGTGCGGCGACTAGGATGACTCTCAGCCTATTTTCCTAATGAAAGACGAGACATCAGTTGCGTGTCGCGGACGAGCAGGCAGAGGCAACATGGTCGCCGCCAAAGACGCCCGCGGAGAGTCGCCAACGGAGTCCCAGATTACACATGTGCGTTCTATCATTCATCCTTCCCAGTGCATTCCCAGCACCGATAGACGTTGTAGCCACAATTGCGGGCGATCATCATGCAAAACAGTGGTGAGACGTACGGCTGGACTGAAACGAATCAGCGTAGCTGGGAGATGAAACCCTGAATTATGTGGTTGGGGTATTTCCTTTTGGCTAACTTTTAAATCAGCCTAAATGTATTGTATTAAATTCAATCTCCAATCGAGTAATTATTTTTACTAGTTGAGAAAAAAACAAGGGATCCTCGATGTATGCGTCTTGTTTATTCGTCAGATTATCAGATCTAGAAAGCTACGACTCCCGACGAGAGCCGTGAAGTTGGAAGGGATCTTCCTTCATAGGGGAAGGAAGGTGGCAAAATCTATTTGTGTGTGTGTATTGGATAAAATAATACAAACACCTGACATATACAAAAGTTTATTTATTAGTACAGTGTTGTGCCACCACTTGCTTTTAGAACAGTTGCAATTCACTGCGGGGTACATTTGTAGACTGGATAATTTCCAACGGAATGTTCTTGTCTTGTAGCAAAACATCAGCCAATTGCTTCAGCGATTATGAAGACAGAAATCTGCTCACTCTCCGCGATAAAACACCCCAGAACAGTTCAATTATGTTGAGATCTGGCGATTGAGCTAGTCTGGGAACATATTTGATGATATTCTGATGCTCTGCAAACCACGCCTGAACCTTCTTTGCGGTATTTGCTGCATTATCATCTTGGAATATGACAGTGTTTGGCAACAATATGATAGTAATTGTAAGCACTTCATTGTTGAGGATGTCAAGATATTCATTTACAGTAATTCTACCAGTGAGGGTAATGATAGAACCCGCTTAATACAAGTGGCGAAGCTGAAGGATAATCTAGGAGCCTTGGAATACCCAAATTATTTTTTAATAAAATTTATCGTTAAGTGTGCCACGTTTCAATATTTCTCTTCACTGAATCGTTGAAGAAAATTAAATGTTTTTGACTCCTTTTCCTTGCTTACACGCAAGGGAATTAGTAGGGCTGAAGAGATTTACACTTTGGGGCTGGTATCTGGGCGAGGAGCCTGCTGGTGAATAGAAATCGGCTGGCTAAGCCGCGCATGGGCATTTGAGGGTGCACGCTATCTCCCTCTCACTCTCACTCGCACTCACTGGGCAGAGAGGCTCAGAGAATCAGGCCAGGAGTCGCCAACCTGCGACTCAGTAGTCATATTTGTGCTCTTGAGTTGTTTAATAGTACTAACTGAAAAATTATCTGCAATATTGCAAGTGCCAAACAAATATAATAATCCTGCGCACACACCAAAATGTACGGCAGATCACATGCATGTAAACCTCTCCACACTCATTGACGTCACATTCAAAACAAATGTGAATAGAAACAGAAGTGTTACGAGGTCACTGGGAGAACAGTCGAGAGTTTTCAAATTCAATGCTTTTTAGTAGTGAGTCTTACAACTTTCTGAAAAATTCCATCATGTAATGTGAGGAATTTCAGCAAAATATTTGTTTATTACCAATTCCAATGTGTTGCAAGTGCGCACTTAAAAATCTTGGGCCTTATTATTGAATATTTATTTATTTATTTTATTTATTGAATAATGGTAGCAGCAACAAGCTGTTATACACATATCTAATCGTATTGCTTAATACAGTGTTTCTATTTTGTACAATACTAAGTTCACATATCATTATAATCATAATCGATGGCTCATTTACATATCTTATCAAAAATAACATAATAGTTTATCACAAATATTTTTCATATCACATCAGAATATCATTTATCACTATTTATATACTATTTTATTTATTATATACTATCTATATACTATTTATAATTCAATTTTGTCCAAGTTATATTTAAACGCACTCAGAGTTTCCTTTTCGATGCATTCTGCGGGTAGTTTATTCCACGCATTGACTATTCTATTGGTAATATAATGTGCTCTTTGTCCAGTCTTAGTTTTCTCTTTCCTCAATTTCATCTTGTGTCCCTGTAATCTATCATCAGTAGATCTTGTAAAGAGGGATTCTTGTCATGGGATTTTGTATAGTCCATTCAAAATTTTATGTTTCTACAAGATCAGTTCTATTTCTTCTCTGTTCAAGTGATAATAAGGACATCTTCTGACATCTTTTCTGGTAATTGGAATCTCGGCGATTTTCTCTTGGTATCTTAGTTACTCATTTTTGTATTTTTTCCAGACAGTATGTCCTTTTTATAATATGGGAACCAAACTACATAAGCATACTCCAATATGGGTTGAACATATGTCGTATAAATTTTCCCAACTGTGGGGCTGTGTAATTTGGAGAATGCCTTTCTCGCCTGGCCACTGCTGCAACTTGACATTTCCATTGCAGATCATGAGAAATTATACGCCCAGATCGTTTTGTAGAACTGTGATGTCCAAGGTGTGATCTGTGATAGTGTAGGGTAGTCGGATTTTTCTTACCAATATGGAGGATTTTGCATTTTTTAGAATTCAGCACAAGAAGCCACGCCTTTCACCATTTTCCATTGTGATCAAATCCTTCTGTAAGGTTTGATAATCAGTTAATGGGTTTGCAGTTTCGTATCATCTGCGTAACAGTTCCATTTTGATACAATCTTATTTCTAAGGTCACTCATATATAAGATGAACAGTAGCGGTCTCAGAACTGATCCTTGAGGTACTCCACTTGTGACTGTTCTGGATGTCGATAAACTGCCGCCAATGCAAACTTGGAACGATCTGTCAAATATTCTCGGATCCAAGCTAGTAATTTACCCCTTATCCCAATGGCTTCTAGCTTCTGAATAAGTTGTTTATGGGGAACTTTGTCGAAGACTTTTGCATAGTCCAAATAAATCACATCCATGATTTGCCCTTGGACCAGTGCTTTAGTCCATACATCTAGTGAGCTGATCAGATTTGTGGTAGTTGACCTTCCACGAACAAATCCATGTTGTTCTCTGGGGATAATATTATTTCTCTGTGCATGTTCTCGCAGTCTTTAAACTATTTTCCTCTCCATAATTTTGTCCACAGTGCTGGTCAAGCTTATCGGTCGATAGTTTTCTACAAATTGTTTGTTGCCTTTCTTGAAGATAGGAGTAACTTCGGCAGTCTTCCATGCAAGAGCATTTTTTCAATATCTGGTAATTTGTCAGTAGTTTCGACTGTATATACCATTTCAAAATAGTCTGCAAAAAGTTCCGCGATTTCTTCTGGTTTGGATGTTTGGAGTCCATTACTTAGAATTGTATTTGGTGGTTCTGTTTTACAAGATGTCTGTTTCCGAATATACGAATAAAATCTTTTGTTTCCATCCTGCACAACTTGTTTTTCATAATTTTCTCTTCCAAATCTTATGTCAAACATGAGTTTGTTCGAGATTCTTCTGTATTCCTTATGTTTATCTTCATCGGTTCTCTTGTATTTCTTCCAAGCTCGTCTTTAGGTTCTGATTTCCTTTTTCATTTTGTAAGTAATCTATGGTTTGCTGATATTTCTTTTCTTTCTATATCTTGGTGAGTGATTAGTCAGCAATTTTTCAGACATATCACAAAACTCCCCAGAAATTCCTTCAACCTTTTTCTTTGTTCTCTTTGTTTCTTGAGTTCGTAGATACATAGCCTTCTTTGAGATGTTTCAGTATTGTATCAAAGTCTGCACTAAAGAAGTTTGGTTTATCACTGGATCTTTCTGAGTGCTCCTCCTTTTCCTGAGTTTCTACTTGTAAGGTTGTGACAATTACCAGGTGATCACTCTGCCTGATACTTGATCTCAGGACAGGAGGGGTGATAATATATTCTTCATTTACCAGCACTAGATCTACAATCGAAGGAGTTTGGTTTCCTCTGTACCTTGTGGGTTCGTTGACTTTTTGAATCAGGTTAGAGTCAATACAATGTTGAAGAAACTCCCGTTCTACTTCTATTTTGGAGGTGGCTCCATTTTTAGACCAATTTATGGAAGGAAAATTGAAATCCCCCATGATTATAGTTGGTTCGTCCGTTTCGCATATTTTATCTATTTGTTCAAAAAGTTTAAGGTCTGTTTGACATGGTCTTGACTCAGTTGACGGTGGTCTGTATATTCCTCCGATGATAAATTGTTCTACCTATTCTCAGTTTCAGTCATAGTGTTTCTATATCGGGGGTTTCTACTTCATGGATTTCCTCTATTCTCACAATAGTTGATCCAATTTTCTGTCTCAAATATATCAATACTCCCCCTCCTTGTTTATCAGATCTGTCCTTGTGGTAAATGAAAAACTCAGGGATAGATACCATTCTATCTAGAATTTTTGAATTTAACCATGATTCAGCAATTATTATAATGTCTGGTTCTATAGTATTGAATTCCTCAAGAAAGTGATCAAATTTTGGTATCAGTGATGATGTATCCGTATTTGTGTATAACATAACTGGTTTAATTATTGATGATCTTGTTGCTGCTGTTTGTCGTTTCTGGTCCTGTTAATCCTTGGTTTACCCCTGATATATCTGATGACGAGGTTAGGGTTTGATTTTTGTTCAACTACAAACTTTGCTCTAAGATTTTTCAATTCCTCTCTTTGCATTGAAGTGAGGTCATTATTACCTTTAATTCCTGCAGGTAGTTTTTGACTGTTCCTCAAAATATCTTTGGCTATGTTGGCACCTCTAACGACTACCTTCATAGGCCTGGGGTTGGAGGAAATGGTATTTATTTTTTCCAGTCTTGTTGTGTGCATTATACAGTCCTTTGAATCCATTTCCAGGTTGCTAAGGATATCTTCTACATTTTTTCGACCTTCAGTTTGAAGCCCTACTTGATTCACCCCCTGCATCAGCCCTACTTGATTCACTTACTCCATAGAGAATTATATTTCTCTTATGTAGATCCCATTCTTCAATCTCTTCAAGAAGTATAAATTTGGATTCAGAAGTTGCATTGGTTATTTTGAGATGTTTTAATGTCGTTGAGATTTTTTCAATTTTAGCTTCTGTCTCAGTTCATGAGGATTCCATTTTATTGCATCTTCTTTCAAGATCTTTCCGTCCTACTTTATAGCTCTTAATTTTGGTTGTCAATTTACTAATCGAATCTTCTAATTTTTTGACATCTTTTTTGTTTTCAGACCTTCCTTTTGATTGTTGGTCAGATCTACCTTGAGTTGAGATATTCTATCACTAAGACTTTTAGTGCTGCTTTGTAATTCTTGTTTAAACATTTTAATTAGCTTGTCGTAGTCAGACATTCTTGTTTCCAACTTGCAGCATATAAAGTCGTTTGAATTTGAGTTTATCTTCACTATATCTCTGCAACTGGGGTGGTATGACTTGTGACAATTCGTGCAGCAGACTATGGTTTTGATTGCGGGCTTTCTACAGTCACAACGCATTGTCATCACTAGAACGGTCAATTTCAATATGTTCTCTATCATTTAATTTATATTTTAAGCGCTACTGAAATTATGTTTTTACCCTTAGTTTTGTTTTATGTTATAAAAAACTGTTTTCTTTTTCTTCAGTCAGTTGATTTACATATTCTTTAATTACGCAAAATACGTTTTGATTTCACAATAAACAAATGTTTCACAGCAGATAACGGTTATATTATTTATTCTAATACATATTACAGATGTATGTACTTGTATTTGGCTTTTAAAAAAAATAATTTATCACATCGGAGGAAAATAGCTCTTAACTCCATAAAGGTTGCCAACCCCTGGTCTAGGCTCACGGGAGGCACGAACCTGTACCATGCACGACCACGGACAATGCACGTCCACGTGTCGGCCAGGCAAATTCACCTCATCACCTGATGTTGTGGGAAAGTAGAGTTGTTTGTGTGATTTTTGTTTGTGTTTTCTTCATGAAACAATTAATGAAGCTTAAGATTTAGTGTTATAGAGAATGTCCCACACCAGCCCCGTAACGGTTCACAATATCAAAATTTTCGCTCAATAATATGAAATCATGAGGCAAGTAATACGCCGTACAGATAGAAAGAGATACATAGTAATATACATGTTAGATATGAAGAGACTATTGAAATTTGTATCAAAGCAGACCTGACTATGAATGAACTTTCAGTCAGAATAATTCAAAGATACAAAATTGTTTCTTTTAAAATAATAGATACAATAGTGACTCAGATGGAATGTAGGTTTCAAGACTTTGAAAACTTTCATTTTATTAAATTTCTTGACGAAAAGCAGTTTTCCATCTACAAAGCATCCATTCGTTCAGAAAAGTTTTCTTTCCTAATAAAACAATAATCATTCTTTGACTGTGAGCCGCTTCGAAATGAATTGACAAACGTATACATTGATAATGCAAAATACATGGCTGCAGATTTGTAGCTGAAGTATTTGTTAGACAAAGTGGTCAAGAAAAAATATCATGAGTTGGTTTGGTTGATACAACTCAGTCTTTCTTTTTATCTACAACATTATGTGAAAGGAATATGATTACATTAAAGCGTGTAAAGACATTTCCCAGAATTTCCATTGGAAACATCAGAATCGATAATTTCCCTACACTGGCTTTTGAGAAGTGTCTGCTGAATTAACTGTGCAGAAATGATAGATTTAAAGAACAAATTATCAATTTTTTTTCTGAATGAAAAAAACAATGAATGAAGCTAATTGACAAAACAAATGTAAGATAAGATTTTCAGAATACCCAACTGCAAGACTACCTTCGCCATTGCTGAATATGATGTAAGCAATCAAATCATAACAGAACCTCCTCCTGGGCTTGACTGTAGAAAACATGCAGGCCGGATTGTAGGCATTTTGAAGTTCTCCATTCATAAACCCTGCCCTTCATAGGAAACAATGTAAACTATTCATCAGATCATAGCATATTCCTCCAGTCATCAAGTATCCAGGTTTTACGATCACGGAATCACTTCCTTTAGTTTTGTGTTATGAAGAGCTTCGCAGTTGCAGACCTTCGATGAATGTTAGCTTTGTGAAGCTCCTGCCTGCAGTCACTTTTGCTGAGTTTTATGTTGTCTGGCCACAATCCTTTTTAATGTTCATTGGTATCTGTCTGTTAACTTTGGCTTTCGCCCACTATTCTTCTTCACTGATGATGTTTTACCATGTTTTGGGAATGTTGTTATTACCATGGACACTGTTGCATGTGAATCGTTAACCAGTTCAGCTGTTTTCGTCAGAGATGCTCCCGCTAACCCAACCCTCATGCATTATCTGTATGTTACAACCTGAATAAACATAACAATACATGTGTATGTTAAAAAACATGAAAACTAAGAAAATATTAATAATATACCCTGATGCAAAAGTGGGGTTTCGAGGTCTGGTGGTATTTTTAATTTGAAATAACCTACCTGATCTGGTACCATCTATCGTTATCGCGTTTGGTATTCTTCTATTGGAATATGAAAAATAGATTTTTATCTTTGCGGTGAATTTGAGCCATTCAGTCCCGAATTCTAGCTCACTTTCCTTAAATAAGCTTTCATCATAGAAATGTGGCCTTGGAAGTCTGGCGATCATTATGTGATGGAGTCCCCTGCGTGTTCATCGGTCTCCCGGAATATGTGGTAGTGTAGTGCATGTTAGAGTGTGTGTATGTGCAAGGAGAGAGGATAGGACAAGGAAGAGGAAGGAAAGATCGCGTGTGGTCCTTGGCCCATTTGGTAGGGTACTGCTCTGGCACTCGCCTGGTGTTGATCGGAGAAACCACGAAAATCTACCAATCAGAGCAGCCAGCCACTAGAATTCTCCTCCAGACAGCGACTGAATCTGACCTAGTTGAAAAGCTAGTGTTGAAAATCCTGCCGCCGTCAGGACTCGAACCTAGAACCTCCTGGTCAGAGGCACTACAGCGACATCGTACAACAGTTACAATATACAAAACTGAGTGTAAATGGAGAATTTTGTGCAAAGCTGAGACCAAGTGACCTTGAGTACTTCAAGCTGGTTTCATCTCCTAGAATACGGGTAAGCGGAAAGAATTCAGTACTTGTTTGAAAGAAGTAATCATTAATCTAGCCCTCAAAGGTAATTCATTAAGAAATATAAGACAAATGGTAAATAAAACCCATTCAACGGTGCAACAGGTTTTTAACAAATTTAAATATCTTGTAATAACAAATAAATAACAAATATTAAGAATTTGCTTCGGAGAAGCAAGAGGTTGGACACGAGGGAGGGGCGCCTTGCTGTAACCGAAATCAATTCACACCCTAAATTAAGTGTACCAAAATTGTGCATTTTGGGGAAACGTGCCACAGATAAAGAAGTGAGTTATTCCACCCTCCACTGGATACTCTAGCCATGGATTCCACGGAAGAATTCCCCGGAAGAGGTCGTTTGTAAGTAAGAATAGCCATGCTCTGAGACGCAAATTGTGCAGAAGAGTATAACAATAAAGATCAGGAATTCTGTTCTTTGGTCTGACGAAACGAAAATTAATCATTTTGGATTTTTATAGTCTTTAGGGTATGGAGAAAGGCCAATACAGATAATACCATGGCTAATATCCTGCTTACAGTAAAACAAGGAGGCAGATCAATCTTGCTTTGGGACTCTTTGTCCTTGAACAGTGTGGGAAACTTACATTTTATCGATGGCATAATGGACAAAAGAGTTTATAATCATATTTAGACAACAAAGTGTACCTAAATTAGAAATGGCATCTGAACATATCTTTGAGAAAGATAACACAGCAAACTTATGAAACGCTGTACAAGGAATGACTGATTTGGAACGAACCCAAACAGTTGCACACTCTACTACAATCCGCTGATTTGAATCCAATCAAACTTACATGGGCCTTATGGAAAATCAGAACAAGAAAAAACAATATTATGTCGAAAAAAGACATAAAGAAAATTATTTTGGATTAGTGGCAAAAAATTAGTCCAAAAGTTTTCTAGATCCTTGTCAATTCAATGCAGCATATATATATATATATATATATATATATATATATATATATATATATATATATATATATATATATATATATATATATATATATATATATATATATATATATATATATATATATATATATATTACACATTATATATATATATATATATATCATATATCATATATATATATATTTATATATATATACCCACACCCACATATATATATTCAATTGTGGGCATGGAGATGTTACCAAGACAAATCACTCGAAGGATTGCACATATTCAAAAGTTTATATAGTTCAGACTCGTTTTCATCCACGTCGCTATCAACATTCAAAGGTTTTGCCAATCTTGATTTCACAAAATAATTCATGGTTTTGACTTTTGGGATTTCATGTACTGAAGATGAAATACACTGAATGGCAACATTCTGGGAGGTCCATAACTTGAGGTTTTAACTAGTGCCTGGGTACACACAACTTACCCAAAGAAAAAGTTTTTATGACCTTTTCCTAACGCCCTTTTTCAGTACCTATCGACTATAGTTGCACATTTCACACTGTCCATGTTCACTACGAGATCTCTCAAAACACATTTTCAATAGTTTACCTTAATTTTTTTACTCAAGGGCTTTTGATTCAAGGGCTGGTAGGCTACAATTGTATTTGGTGGTAGAAAAAATATTTTAATGATGGAGCTGAAGGTGTGGGGGAGATGCTGCACAAGACAAAAAGGATAATATTCACGGATAAAGGATTCAGGTCTTCATTCATTTATAAGATTCAAGTTAACTTTTTTAAAACAGCAAGGTTTTTATGCTTTTCCAATAACAAGGGGCTGCTCGAATTCACCCATTATAATTGTAACAACAGCAGGGTGCATCTTCCTTTTGAAATTTTCTCACCTTGACAGTTCTCATTTTTTCCTATTGTTTTTTCCAGAAAGGCCTTAATAAATAAACGTTTTGGCAGAGTTGTAGATCTTTTTTTGGAGCTTAGTCACCACAGAAATCTTTGACAGTTCCTTCTGTCACAATCTCATTATCAACACCAACTTCAAATGAGACTTTTCACCTTCTTCACTGAGACTTTTCCAGGAAATACTGTGCCACAATTTGAATTTATCAAGCCATCCTGCTGACACCTTAAAATCACTCGATCCTATTCACTTAGCAACCTATAACCTTTTCTTTATCAGAGGTCCAGAAAGGGGAATTTCTGTTGCAAGAGCATGGCAAAACCATCCATAAATGATATCATCAATATTGAGACTGTTTGTGAGAACGATTTTGGAGATTGGATATTTCCTTGTTGGACCATTTTCCCAACAATTTGTTTCTTCAATATTTTCCTTACCTGGGATTTTCCAATTCTGAATTGTGCATGTTTGCATTTACTCCTCTTTTCCCCCACACTGACATTAATTAAATTTTGTCTTTTAACAATAAATGTACATGAGAGAACTTCATGATTGATCAACTAAAGGTGTGATACTGAAATGCTAAAACCAAAGCTTGATATCTCCTCCTTGTTTAACACACAATTCTCAAACTCCTTGGAAAACAATTAGCATTGACAATTTCATAGGCAAATTACTGAGAAAAACTTGGCAGTAAACATGAGATATTAGAAGTTTTTTTTTGAAATTGAGCAGTTTTCTATTTACTATCCATTTCAAAGAGATCAATCAAAGTAAATGCTGAGCTTAATACTATTTCTGTCCATTTAATGAAGAGACTGCTAAACACAAGTTCAAAATTCAATAAAAACATAAGTAAATATTCAGGGGATTAAAAAATTGCCCATAATAGATAGAATTCTATTAGAAAGAAGTGTCTGTTAGGAGAAGTTTCACTGTATATTATTTATCTGTCTATAATTTGCCAAACAAGGATGCAAAATTCTATTGTAAATATAAGTGCATTGACATATATTAGTGCCTTTTAATTTTTAATTATTTCCATTTCTTTTGCTAATTTTTCATTGTTTTTTGAGTCACCTAAATGTACACTTTTAGTGCCTGAACATTCAATGCTGCCACTTCACACTCAATCTAAATCACACCTTTTCAATTTACACACATAGGAAACCATGAGAATCCAATGAACTCTTGGGAAAGAAAGTTAGCAAATTTAAGTAATTTCTAGATGCAGTGATGAGTTTTAATATTAGTGAGATTTCTTTAGCAAAATCTATGGAAACATAACACTTTGAAAAAACGAAGACAAATTATTATTTCTTCAGACAAATCAAGAATATTGTTGACATATTGACATACTTGCATTTACTTTATAAGACTTATCAAGAAGTCTTGTTTAAGCCCAGCAGATCCTCATCCAGTTCTGGATCACCATCCTGCCTGCTACACACATCACCACACTCACCTGTGCCATAAAGCTTGTGCTCGTGGTAGTGGTGGTGGTGGTAGCTGTAGAGTTGTTCATGCACACCACCACCAGCTTGGTCATCTGCGAGCCGGCTGACGCAACCGAACTCACCTTCTGTGTCACAATGGACTGTGCTGATGTCACGAACTTCACCACAGTAGCTCCACTAGGCGGGGCTGGCGATGCTGGTGGTTGTAGAGTCTGTTAACAAAACAAGAAATTTGTTATAGTCAAACATTAGCTTATAGTTAGAGATATTAAATACATTAGCCTGAGTGCACAAAGTTGATTATTCACTGGGCAACCCATTAAAAATACAGTAAAACCCCATTTTTACATTACTGCAATCTATATTTAACCGGCAACATTTCTTGTTGCACCATCAGTTCTTATATATTCATAATGTTATAAATACCTCGCTTTTACATTAGTGTAATTTCAATTTTCCTGCAATTTACAACAGTTTGCTTACCACAACACCACCTGGAAAGCACTTTATGTTACACAGAATGCACAGTCACTGCACTTTGCTCCCTTCTTCCTGCTTTAAAAATGGCCATAACAGAAAGACTATTGAAAAGGTGCAAAATTATACAAAATTTTATGAAATGTTACATGATTACTAGAATATTTAAATACAGAGAAAATTATTGCTGAGCATCTAGGGCTACATAAATTTTCATTTCATAATATTACAGATATTTACGCATGATATTTAAACAGGTAGAAAAAATTACCAACAAACATTGCTAGAAGAAAAAAAGAGAGGTAGACCCACGATCATTTGTTGATTTTATATCATCCTCCTCCACAATTTCACATTCTAAAGTAAATAAATTTTCCCCCCATCCTTTAATAGCTGAAATATCAAAGAATGGGATTCTCTGTACATTTGTGACTGTAAATTTATTTTGTGAACTCACTTTTATTATTTCTGAAATCAAAAACAATTTAAAATGTAGTAGTCAAAATGTAAATGTAGTCAGAAATCACTACAATCTGCTGAAAATGAACTTTTTATTTAGTTGAGGAAAATGTAAACTTTGCATTTTTTCTAACAGTACAAATACCATTGCCTTCTATTCACCCAACAATGAGTACACTGTTGCTTCGTGAAAGGCTTCCATCATTGGATGGCAGGGACTTGTGGAGATTAATGTGAGATTTATATTTGGCTTTGTAAAATTGTTTATTTTGTAACTAATACTGCAATTTAAGCATATTATAATGCTTATTCTTGTTTAATCTAAATACATTAAACTCAGTTTTGAAGAAAAAATTACTTCCTCTTATTTACACCTTTTTTCCAATGGTCCTATGAAAAGTGTAAAAGATGGGTTTTACCGTACTTATAAAACAATTATTTTCTTCCTATTTAATAGTGCTACAGAACATAGCTTTACATCCATATATAGTAAGAGTAGTCTTTCAAGATCATGGGGGTCGTATAGAAGCAGATAACCTGCCCAACATCTGGGTTAAAGGATGTGAGGGTACAGTTAGGAAAAAGGAGGATCACATGTGATCCATGGCCTGATGTTTAAGGTACTGTCCTGACATTTGCCTGAATTGATCAATGTAATCCACAGAATCATATCATCATCTCATCGAGACAGACAGACATACATATACAACAATGGGCTATCCAGAATATTTGTGATTAAACACTTTACAAGAAAGTATCTTTTTCCTCTGATTAACACACAAATGTCACATTGTATTGCATTCTCAGAGTACTTCAGAGATGCAAAACTAATATTTAAAGTACTTTTTACTTCACAGATTTCCCATTCTTTTAAACTTTGAATTCAAATTTTTATGGTCCCATTTTATTCCCAATTTAACTATGTGTAGTAAAAGAGGGAGAGTGGGAATTTCAGTGGTCAAGAAATGGGTAGAAATTGAACTCCCCAAATATTCAGTTGTTATGGTTTCTAGGATGATAAATAAATCAATCCCTGATTCCTATTTGTAAATTTTCACGTTTACTTGTGAAAATACTAGTACAACTAACTAGTACATACATACCTGATTAGCTGATGGGGCTCTTGAGGTTACCAAGACATACTTGGAAGCATTGCTTGGAGCCACCATAGTTCTGCTAGGGCCAGAATTACTCATGACAAATGTACGGCCACCTTGGGAAGCACCTATAATCAAATTATACACATTGAACAATAATGTTGGAATGAGAAAGATTAATTTTAGAACATTACCTTAAGCTTTTCAGCCAATTCTGGAATTCATGAAGACCTCTTAAATAAGCAAGATTGAGTGGAAAGCTACTGTATTGATGTATTATATTTTTCTTGTGAAACATATCTAATGTGAAATGTAATGCTGGTCCTGCCTTATCTTTCTAACAACTGAATTAAATTTGAATTCTAGATGGCTAACACAATTCATAAATACTTATTTAATAGTCTTTGTAAAGATAAATAATTTAGCCTTGGTTAAGTGAAGTATATTTCATGGGTCTTCTACGCACTGATATGTATAGAGGCGAGTCATTTCAGATGGTAAAAAAATACACCACCTCAGTTAAAAGGTTTCAGATACTATATGCCGAGATGTGCTTCATTTCTACTCAGCAATTTCTTGACAATTTTTCTTCTTCTAAAACGTCTAGAAGGTCGACCCATTATAGGATCGTAGTGCAGATAATATTCTTAAGTACCAAAGAAGAAAAATCCACTTTTTTCCGGTGCAAACAAAAGAAACTTCAAATTTGTGAATTGACGGAATTGGGGTGCAATTTACAATAGCTCTGTATAGCCCATGGCCCTGTGACCGCACTTGATTTTAGGTCAGCAGAGCCTTGGCTCGCAAGCCAGCCATGACAATTGCAGAACACTCGCTATTTACAAATGATGCTAACAATCTCCAGAGACTGCAACAGTACTTGGAAAAGCTCATTAAGTTGCGGTGATATACAGGTTGTGACGAAATCAAAAAATTATAAAAACAACTTTCTGTGATAATCTGCTCTAGAATCTTTCTGAAATCAAAATAGTAAAGGAATAGCTTATTGCTAATATTAAGAGGAATGTGCTAGTGTATTTTTTACCTTCTGAAATTACAATATTACAATAGCTCTTTATCAAGCCATAAGAACCTTATCCTGCCAGCCACCTAAGCTGCAGTGTGCTTACTGTTTGCAAATGACGTTAAGACCTTCGGGGTCAACAAAATCGCTTTGTGTCATGGAGATGCGCACAAAGATCCCATAAAATACAGACTGCTACAAAATTGGAAAATTACAATAACTTTCTAAGTAAATCTATGCTTCTGAGGCTAATTTGTAATATGTAAAATAATTGTGTGGCTTCCTTAAAGGTGCCTCGTATTCTGTTTAGCTGTCTACTCTCAATTATCCTTCATTTTTTATCTTACAGGAGTCTTTCAGTTATGCAGTTACAATGAAAGTTTACATACGGTCCTCTTATATGATGAAGATTAGGAACTGATCAGAACTCCAGACATAATCCTCACAACAGGTGTTGTTTTATATTGATATCTTCCTGGTTGTAGAAGTTCAGAGTACGTTTTATAACAATCACCAAACTCACCAGTTTGTACAAGAGCAGGTTGGTTTACTACTGTCCGTGAAGCTGCCATTCCAGATGAAACACCTGAAGCATTACTACCCACAACTGCAGAGCCTCCACTTCCTCCACCACTACTCGCAGATCCTCCAGATGAACCAGAGGCACCAGAAGTGGAGTTGGCAGAAGGTTGGGAACGAGCCTTTACAACTGCTGTATGAAGAGCTAGCCCCATGTACCCAAACTCATTCCTGTATTCTTCTAAATAATCCGGAGGAGAACGAATTGTCTTCAGAACAGGAACAAGAACTTTCTGCAATACATACAGTCTGTTGAGAAACTGAATAGAAAGACCTTCAAGTTTTACATAATTTACATTTTTTTTTTATTTTTTAAATAACATTTCTTTTGGTTGTAAAACTCGGTATTCTCAGCATTTCTATTCTTTAATAATCCCAATGGAAGTCACAAAGAAAATTTAAGAAAAATATTTGTGGAGAAAATACTTCAGATACATAGGGAGGATACAACAAGATATAAATATCAACAAACTTTTACACTTTCAATCCTAAGGTATGGCAATACATGTTATGCTTAAAACATGAAAGATTTTTATTATCAAATAATAAACTGTCATTGTTAAGTAAAATATATTTTTTCTTGACAATTTTACCCTTTTTCTTCTCTCTTAAAGCCTTGTTTTTCAATGATATGAATTTTCAATTTTGTTGGAACAAGTGAAACCCAACAGAAATCAATATTTCTTGTAACATCTATTTTCTATGAAATATAGCAATAATTTATAATAAACAATAAAACCAGTATAATTTTATGATAACTACTGTTTACAATTGTTCATGTAAGAACAGTTTCCAGACTGTTTTTACGACAATCTTGCCTTCCTATACATCGTGAAACAGGCTCATAAGTACAGAACAGTATTAGTTTAATGGTATAAACAAGGCAACTGCCAAGTCAATAATCGACATGACATTGTTCATTATGACTCTGCCAGAGTAATGAGTATTGGGCTATGGAGCTGTGCTTGAGTAACAGTAATTTGTTTCTCCTTTTTCACTGAAAATGGACTTAGTTTTTGAAGTTGATGTTCATTTTCAGACAAGTGAAATATATAAAAGGATTTATTTTGTTAAAATAGAATTTTTGCATTGAAAAGGTAAATACAGTCAAACCTGGAATAGAGGGAAATTTCTAATAATGAGAATAATTAAAAAAGTCCTGATATTTCTATATGAAAAACCTCTGTTCGTGAGAATGCTGCTTTTCCATCCCGATTTTTCTTGTGTTAGCTAATCAAGTCAAACCTGGAATAGAGGGAAACTTCTAATAATGAGAATAATTACCAAGTCCTGACATTTCTATAAGAAAAACCTGTTAGTGAGAATGCTGTTTTTCCAACCCGAATTTTCTTGTGCTTGCTAACAGTGAACTTGTCATTCTTAAATTTCTTCAAAAGATAGCATTTTTCAAAAGTTTTGGATAGTTCTATATGTTCTTTAATTTTTATTTATGTGTACTACCTGAAAATTCTGTTGGAGGCTAGCAGGTAGAACACGCAGAAAGAATAATCAGAGCATTATATGCACAATGTTGAAGGGAAGGTTAATTCATTGCTGTCGATTATGAAATGAAACTACAGTGTGAATATGATAAACATAAGCTTCATGTACTTTGTAAACAATTTAATATGCTAAATTCTATTCTTCTTTTTATAATAAGTTTTTATATTCGCTTTACAGGGAGTAGCAAAATGCAATACAAAACAAGTTTATTCATTCATTTAATTATTTATTTACATTAAGTTAAATCTAGCAGGTTCCTCCAATTACAGGATTATTACAAAATGAAATATAAATTAATGATGGTGCTTAGGTAGGTGAGGTTGCAGCATGAATAACTGTATGTAAAGAATTACTAAAAGCATTCAAATCAAAAGAATAATTATGTATGAAATTATTAGTAACTTTCACACTTTTATACAAAAGCGAATAATGAAGTACAGTGGTAGATATATGCGGCATATAAATAAAATCATGATATCTCATAGTGAACTGGGGCACTGGCAATAATATTTGAGACAAGAGATTGCAATATATTGCATTCTATTAAAAATCATAATTATTTGATTCAACTTTCATCTTGATTTCAAGGTTTGAAAATCAAATTTCATTAAGAAATAATCATTGTCAATACCTTACAAATATTGGATAAATTAAAATCACCAACAAACAATATATATTCTATAAATAAAGTTTCTTGTAAAAGTATTGCATTTTTATTTATTATTCACCTTTGTAACTGAAAGAACTGTGATTTGAATCTGCATAAGTGAATCCCTCTGTAAATGAGACAAATAGTTTTTGAACTTGAATATGTGAGATACCCCTTTAAAGGATAATAAAATTTTTATTCCTTGAAATGCCTCTTAGTCAGGTTTGACTGATGTATTTAAATTATGTGGAAGACAAAGGCAATTATTTTTGAACTCGTAAACATTACTGATTGGGAGATATGAAATTGTGTCAATATGTCTTCAAAATCCTTGTAAAAAATTCCTGAAGACCTGTTAAGTATGTCCATAGGTCTCAAAATGTTAAAGCAAGGCTTACAAGTTACATATTGTCAGACACCAAACATTTAAACTGGTGTTCTCATTTCTTTCCAGAACTGTCTCAAGTGAACTCGTCATTGATATTGGTGTATGAACCTTTAGATGACTACCTTACCAATAGTCGCTAAAAGTAAGTGACCACTTCTAATGGTTTTAATTGTAAATGTGTTTTTTGTATATGCAAAGTGAAAGTTCCTGGAAAGTTGTTATACTCTCAGTACTTTTACACAAATAAAAAATTCAAAAGTAGAATGTGAAAGTTTAAAGGATTCCATACAGGGTCATTACAACTTGGAGTGAATTTTTAATTTTTTGATTAGCCACAAATAAATTGCTAAAATTGTAAATTTTGAGAAAAGCTGTCACCAAGTAACCAGGGCAAACTAGTTACTACAATTTCTGTTCCTGATGAACAGAGTCTATTTGGCCATGAATAGAAGGTGCAGTGAAGCACCAGACAGCAACTGTACTATCAGTTGTTATATCAAATAAAATCAAATGATTGCCATCAACAAACACAATATTTGATTTTTCAGTTGTTTCTTCAGGCTAACTTCAGCTAGCAACATGGGCATTAAAATGAATAATAATCATACATATTTCTAAAGATTAGTTTTCATTCCTCCAAGAAATATAACAGAAATCACTAATCTATTTAACATTTTTAATATACATGTATGTATGTGTTTTAAGTTTAGAGGTTTTAATGTACCTTATAAGTTAGTAGTCCACTTGCAAAACCTGTTAAACAACATTTTTTTTATAGAGTTCTTGATACTAATGGAAAGCTGTCAGCGCCTTTTACATTGCAGTGAAATAATCCATGTACATATATTGTTCTGCTAGAATACCTTAAAATCATTAATTCCGTCGACTTACAAATACTAAAACTGATATGGATGCAGATGCAAAACATGCTAAAAAATACCTCATGCTAAACCTGCTGAATTTTTAATTCCTACATTAATACAAAGATAAAAGAAAGAAAAAAAATATAGAATTATAAATCTAGAGCAAGAATGTATTGTTTGAAACTAGAAACACTGGGCAGACACTACTTTAAACGAAACTGTACAGTGGCATTTTGTGATTGAAAACATGATAATAGAAAAATAAAAGTAAGACTTAACTTCGTTCAAGAACTATTTAATAAATTCAAATATAAACGCTTTAAATAAAAGAGGGAAATCTTTTTGGAACAAACATCAACATTACTCCATCACCAAAGACATTACCCTGAAAAGTGAAAAATCAAGAGAGTTGGAGAAATTCACATTTTTCTTGGACCTTTTCAAGGAATAGGACCCCAAACTTGGCAACAAAGATTAAATTGTTTAAATTGACAGGCATTGCATTAATTGAGTGATTGAAGTTTAAAGGGCGCTTCAATAGCTATGGTTATTGGGGCCCATGTTATAATTTAAAACTGTGAAACAGATGATAAAAAAAGAGACATAAGAAACATTACAAAATCATCTATCACACTGAATAAGACAACATTTGTAATTTAAAATAGAGTTCTAACGGCCACATTAAAAATATATTAAACAAAAGTGCAGGAAACAAAAATAAAAAAAATAATACAAGACTTAAAAACTGGTTGTATAGAGGCCAAGTAACATAACAAAAAGCAATATTGCCCTTTCTCTCAAACCAAATGATAAAGTCCATTTTCCCACAGAAAGGAAAAAGAGGTTTAAGTGTGCGAATTGGTGGTTGCCAAGCACCTTCCTTAGAGAGCTGCCCAGACAGTGTCTGCGCCGGCTGCCTTTAAATTTTACACAATGTGGAAAGAAGGACATGTCCCATAGACAGTTACAGTAGTAAGTAGTCCATTGAAACAAATATGAATGCTATGTGATCAAATGCACGCTCATTCTTGTCATTCTTTTGTCAAACTTGTCCTGGCAATCCAGCCCTCCACTCAGGTGAATGTTTTAAGCCCCCCAAAAATTCAGGGTGGATTCGAATGTAAAAATGATTTCTATATACTAATGTTTGTGATAAAAATAAGACATTTTACAATTAATAAATTTAAAGTAGGTCAATTTGGAACACAATTTTCTAAATTAAAGAATGTCATTTTAATACCGAGGAGAGAATATTGTCAGTTTTTGAAATTTATTATTCAAATATTTAGTTCATTGTGACATAGCAAAAATAATAATAAACAAGTTCAATACTGTGTAAAATACAATGCCAATTGAATAAAATGTTATGCATCTGTTTGTGAGATTGTGAAACAATGGCTGAGCTGATGGAAAGATTACAAACCCTCTGCGTAAAAACGCCATTTCCTTATGTCATCTCAGGGATGCCCTCTGACCTGTAGGACACCTTGCTGCCTGCAGGTATACAAGCTGAGAAATCAACTCAAGATGTCACCTCAAGCCTACCATACAAGTGCAAAGGGCTAAAAATGTAGGAATTGTAGAAAATGTTGAATTACTGATAACAATGTCATCAGTACAACTAATACTAAGTGCAGGAAATCCCAAAGTAATTTTTATCCTTGGGGAGAGATGGTATTGGTTTTTTGTTAGTGTAAGTTAAATACAAGCTAACATATAGATATATCTTTTTAAAAAAAATATATAACAATAATTATCTTAGTAATTATTAAATCATTAATTATTTTAAAGATTTTTATTATAAGTAGAATCAGTAGTAGTAGTAGTAGTATAAGTAGTAGTAGTAGTATAAGTAGTAGTAGTAGTAACTATAATAATTAAATTTGATTTCCTCAAAATGTTACTAAGGGTTAAATATAGCAATAAAATGAAATAAAGAAACTGAAAATCTTTTTATAAGTTCACTTGATTATTAATTCATTTCAAAAGTTGCAATCAAGGTGGGTAAAAAAAGTTCTGAATTGATAAAATACAAAGCATTGCGAATACACTTTATATACATAATTTATAATGTAACAGAGATATATTTTAATCTTTACTTTTGCACCACAAATGACGATTAATTTTAAAATTTTATATTTTGTTTCTTAAATAAAAGAACAAAAATTCAGGCATATTCAAGAATAATATTTCTTGAAAGTTTTGCATATGAAACATAAAATATTATTTATATATATTGAAGCCCGTGAATGTATCCCCCGCACTGTGTTTAAGTTTTTATTGCCAAGATGAGAAGGTCAAGGAAGGGAAAAGAAACACAACATAATATTGTAGCAGAAACAATTTCAATCTCATAAAATATAAACATTAATTCCATTTTTTATATAAAAATCATGATTTCTTAGGTCATCATGCTTTCATCAAAACATTTTTCACTTTCACTGTCAAACAGAGGTGACAATAAATGCGAGGAAAAGTAGAAGAGACAGCCAAGGCAATGAGTAATGATGTGTGGGGAGGACAAGCAGTGAGGACAGACAATGAGGATGGACAGTGAGGATGGCAATGAATTAAGGAATTGAAGATGAATGAAATTATTGCTTTGTAGTTACCTGCACAAACTTACCACAAGTAAATGCTTTATGTGACCAGCCGCTATCTTCTCTACATTACTGAGAACTGGTCCCTCCACAGCATTTTCTATGCGCTGTCCTATTTCTGCCACTTTGCACAGAATGAAGCCTTTTATTACTTCAGATCCCAGTTCTGACAATCCTAAACAAAGTACAAATGATGCTTTAGATAAACATGCATTTTTTGATGCTTCATTAAATGTAGATGCAATAGAGACATTTGCTGTGAAATGAAAATGTAACATTCATATAATTAACAATATCAGTATTTTTACACCCAATTATTTTACTTATAGTCAATTCTATTAAACAATCATCCAATTTAAAACACTTATTACAGTGTTTTCCTTTAATTAGGAACAATCAGGTGGTAGAAGTTATTCAATTTTAATCACATATAGTAAATATGTTTCAAGCAGGCCCAGATCCACAGGGGGGAGGGAATGAGGGAAATTTCTCCCCCCCCATCAACAAAAAAAATTGTTACGAATGGGAATTCTGATTCTTGCTGTTCTTTTAGCCTCATGGTATGTAGGGAAAATGCCTTCTTTGACTTTTCTTCAGAGGCGTGTGACAGCTCATATCTCTTTCTTACTCCACTTGATAAGCGATGCTACAGCGACTTCCACGTATTGGTATGTGCCCAACGCAACCGGAAACTGTTGATGGAAGGTGTCTTTCCAGGAGCCAAGTGAGGGAACATGGGCTGCTGTGACATTTCACACACTTACAGTGGGCACAAAACCAAAGAATAGGGCATGGATCACTTACATATGCCTAGAGACGGCATGGTAATAAGAACTAAAGAAGAGAAAGAAAATACCTAAAAAGAAAAAGAAATCTAACAAAAAGAAAAGTAGAGGAGGCTTGAGACATGTTTTGTGAAATGCTGTCAACATTCTTCAGACCCAAACAGTACATAAGCAAATATTTAATTTGTAAATTGGTATCATGTGTTTTTATTTAATTATTCGTGTCACAAGAATGCGGAATTTCAAAGAACTCATACCACTGTGGTCAGCAGAAGCGCCTGGAAGGGGTGAGACGTGTCACCTACTCTATCATGAAAGGTAGCCACTTAATTACGGCGAACATCTGATGAGAGGCCCTTCTTGTTCGAGACAGCTGAACAGTTTCTTTTCTAGTTCGAAACGTTTGAATAGTGGTCATAAGAGACAACGTTTAATAGTACATGGAGTAGCAATTAGCATTAGCTGTGAGTGCAAGAAACTGTGTAAAATCTGCCATTGTGTGCAGAACGGAAATTTTGTACATAAGTGTTAAGAGAATGGCTGAACCAACATAATTTGAATGGTTTTTGAAGTGGATTAAGTAGCCGGCACATTTGAGCATTAGAATTTGCAAATTTTAAACAAAGTAAGAACTTTAACATCATGAAAGTGGAGGTGAAATGAACGGGTGCCGTAAGCAACGCCAGAATCATTCAACCACCATAAATTAACTGCAAAGCGCAAGGAACTTTACGCACACGGGCATCCAATGTGTCAAGCGGGCGAGAATTTGGAGAAGGCAAAAGAAGAAAGAATACAATGCGAGTGGACAGGTGTTTCCTTCGGAAGAAGACAAAGGAAGAAAGAAGATGGAAGACAGGAGCAGGCGTAACTTGGGTGGATTTTGGTGAGAGGAGAATTGGAGGCCATAGCGATCTACAAAGGCAACAGCAATGCCCTAATGCTTTGCTGAGGTCTTCAATGGAGTCTTGCTGCCAGGTGACGGCGCGAGCAGCAAAGGTCAGGTTCGTGTTACTATGGACTGCGGTAGGCGAAGCTGACCAAGGTAACAAAGTAAAATTTTAGCTAACAAGACTACAGTGCAGGGGGGGAGCCAATGACCACCAGCATTTCATGTTTGAGACCCAGTTGCACCCAAATTAACAAATTAAAGGCGACGTAAATCAAAGGAAATAATGAGAAGCTATTACAGTTGTTCAGAAAGATTTTAGTAGGACTGAAAGCAGAACTGTGTTTACAGAATGAAATGGATAAATGCATTGAGAACTTTACAGCATTCTTGTACAATTCGCTTAAAGATTTACAAAAAGGTGCTTCAAACCCGCCTGCTGCCTCAGATCAGGGATGATTTCATGATAAAGATAGCATTTCTATGCACGACGGAGCACCATGCCCTGATGCCAAGTCTGTTAAGAAATTCGTGGAGGAATATAAGATAACGACATTGCCTTGCAATAGCCCAGACTGCAACCCAATTGAAAAAAGAATCAGGAATTGTAAAGACAAGATTGAAGAAAACAAAAACCAACAGAATTAGTCTCATCGGAAACATCATGGGCATACGGTTTCACAATGAACAAATTCAGATGCAATGTGCAAGGACCTTACGGAAAGCATGCCAGAGTGGGTACAAATGGTTATAAAGATCAAGGGAAGGCACCCTAAGGTCTAAAAAGGGCATCATGTTATGAAAAATTTGGACAACTATATTTCAAGAGTAAATTACTGTTAGATTTTTCAATTATTCTAATAATTTGCACACATCTGTACACATGACTCCTCTACAACATGAAGAACTTAAAGCTTCAAGTGTCACTTTGGCAGTCAAGCAGAACAAACTAAACCTCACTATCAAGTATATTAAAGGCAATCCACATATTGTCAAAACTCAGGGAAATGACAATAGTAACTCCAAAATTTCTTGCAGAAGCTGAGAGATCCAAAAAGAAGTATACTCTTTCATCTTTTAAATCAAAATTCGACTTATGTTGGATATCCAAGTAGTCAATCTGGACATAATTGTCACAGAAACCTGGCTAAAACCAGATGTAATTCTTTCAACTTACCAGAATATCCCATCTTTTATGCTCATAGACATAGAGGATGTGTAACGATGTACACAGAGCACAGGAATGTGACACTTCATATTTATGCGCACCTATTGATGATCTCTACGATTCATCAGTAGAAAGTATATGGTTGTGTATATCTAGTGCTTGAATTATAAAATTTTTGGTCCCAGAACACACCCCAAATTAATTAGTAATTTTATAGAACGAGAAGTAGTTTATAATATAATTTAATAATTATAAATCATATTCACTTAATGAACATATTTAACAGCTTTACAATATGTGGATGAATTATGGGGTGATTTTGACGAAATTTTATTTTGCCTTTTTTCCCTATTTTGACATACAATAACTTTTTAGATGTATTTACTATCTTTTCACTTGGATTTTTTAGCATCATCATTGTCATAAACATTTAAATCACTTTCAGTTTTAGTATTCCTAATACTAGTTATCCACTGGTTTTAACAGTGGATAAAACTTCCTTTTCTTGTGCAGACTCAAAAGGGCATTTGGGTTTGTATAACACATTCTATATCATACTTGTTCAAGCCCTAAATTGCACTTTCCTCACACTTCTTTGCACAAATGAAACAAAATATCAAATAGTGGGTCTTAGATGAGTGCATGGCACAGATTGCAAATGCAACTAAAATACTTGCAGGCCGGGGGTAAGTCAATAATCCTGATTTTCAGCTGAGATACATCAGTGGTCACAGTATATTGTTACACAACTCCTGGATGGCCCCAAATTGCTTGATTAAAGCTCAGACAAAGAACATGTTGCACAAATGCCATCGATCATCGTGCGATTTTCATTTTAACTAAAAATTCAGTGTACTGTGGGCTCAACTACAGGAAGATGACTATGAAGTGATGAAAAGCTGTTTGACGTCATAAACAGTGAATTCCTGTCAAATAACTACAATCAGAAAAATGTGCATGATATATACAATGGATTCATAAATAAACGCTATAATTTTTTGTCCAGTAACACCCTACAAAAAAGGGGGAAAACATCAATACAAAACCATGGAATAACTGACCCATTGTACAACAAGCTAGAGAAAAATACCGGGATGTTAATTTAAAAGAGGACTGGTCTGAGTGATCATTACACAACCCACAGATATACGTCCAACATTCCCACAAAGATTTCCAGACACTTGAGATCCAAAACATGAGTAGGAGGTAGTTCATGATGATGATAAAACGGTTCTGCCATATTTTTGAAAAAAAAATTTAATATAATATAAAAAGCATGACACTAATAAGCATGACACTAATAACATATAACACAAACAATAAGCATGACACTAATTCTACTAAGACCATGCATGATTGAAGTTTGAACATCACATCCTCTTGGTTTAATTACCATTTTGATTGTATAATATGTTCAATAATTTATTAACTAATGTGAATAAAAGAATGAAATATATTTTTCACGGAGCACATCAAGTCACTGACCAGCAAAGCTGCCAAGTAGCATGTTTATTCAAAACAAAGGGGATTTTAGAGAAAAGTAAGATAAAGAGACAGGAGGGGTGCAATACTCCTAAAATATTATCTGAACACAAGATGAGCAAATAAAATAATCTAGGTTCACAAGCTAATCGAAAGATGATAAGACATCAGTTTTGACATCAGGCTTCACAAGTTTCTTATGTCTGGAGTATTATTCAGGTACAGTTTCTTGTCCTTATTTGGCTAGAAGTGAGAGAAGTGGGGGGGGGGGTGTCAAATATTTCGATGACCAACTATATGAAATATGTAGCTCAATATTTTATGCAAAACAGCATCTATACCTTCCATTTATGTTTCCATTGATACCTTATTTGGCACCATACAGAGAAGAGAGAGGTGTGCGGTCATTAGGGAGTAGCAAACATTTCTATTTATCATATTTTGTCAACAACCCTTGTTGCTATCCTTATTCTGAATTCAACTGTTTGTAAAGGAATGGGGTAGTCAGTATTTTGGGGGGCTCCAGAAATTGTGCATGTATAATACCAGTTCCTTGCAAGTGAAACAGTGTATCACATTTTCTATTAGAATAAAAAAAGTAACGCATTAACTGATTAGTTAAGCCTGAAGTCATTTCCATTTTACGTTATTGACAACTCATCCTAATTTTCTGCTTTATTACAGTACAAGTTTAATACCAACATCATCTCGAATATGAAGGAGCCTTTAACCCCACAAACACTGGCCATCCCAACAAAAGAGATGACAAATATTAAGTTATCAATATCCCAAACTTCAGCAACACCACTACATCACCATTGAGTTCCTCGTTGCTCTTGAAGACCACATAATTCAGGTTTGTAAAAGAATATTTATTTGAGACCGTCTGGAAAGTAGCTCATTGTTTTACTGTTTTATGGCAAGAAACTTGTTCATTACAGAACGATTCTGTTGAAAGCGTTATATCATGAACTTTCCTTCATCCCAGTCACCATCTTTACCCCCATGTAACTGCTGCCCACAAGGAATCATGGAGCCTTGCATTATATTAAAATTTAGTGAATTAAAGTTGGTTAACCTGTTATTGATATCGTTTGTCAATGCACACAGCGCATTTACTTGTGGTACAAGCCAAGTCTTCATCTAGCTAAGAAACAAACTACTATCAGCAAGCCACAGAGCAAAGTTTCCATGTCAAAATTTATTAAATTAGCTTTCAATACATACACTCATCAATTGATGTTTTATTTGGAACTATTTAATTAATTGTAATAGAACAATCTATTAAAGGGCTGTTTGATGGTAGGTTCCACTCATTTTGGATAAGAATGGGAAAAGCAAGTCCTTACCCTTCTCGCATCTCATACAAAATCAACAAGTCTGTGACCATTCTAAAAGAACAAATGATCAAGTGATAATGACACTTCATGTTATATTATTTTAATTTTAGGAAAATATGCATGAAAAAGGGTCTCGAATAAAATATTGTACATCACACAGAAAAGTCTCTTTTCATGACTCAACTCGCCCTAGTGGCCTCAACGGGCAACCTCTCCGGCCACATCATGAAAAATTCAACTTTCTTGCCTAATGATGTAAATTACTATTGTGTAACACACACACACGCACGCACATGTGCCCAAGCACATGCACACTCGCGTACACCCACACACACAAATAATAATGTGACGTCACAGGATTATACGACCCCATAACGCCACCATCAGCTACGAAAAGAAGCCCACGAACAGAGAGGAGTAGGGTACACGACGGAGCGATGGCTTGTAAATGCGCCATCTACCCACAGCTTTTTGAACTCTGACGCCTGAACCAGCAAATAATGTTTTTCCGGGAGGTCACAAAAAGAGGAGAATATTCACCCCTCCAAAATTTCTCCAGGCGTGAGTACCGTAAGTATTGCGGCGCGCCTCGAAGGACCCCTCTATGACTGCAGCAGTGACGGTGACTAGACTGAGCTCTCTTTTGATTGCAGCAGTGGCGGCGACTAGACCGAGTTCTCTGTGATTCCAGCAGCAACGGCGATTGTAACTTGATAGCATAGGAGTTTATTTTAACTTGGTAGTTAAAAGTTAGCTTGTGAAGCGTATCTTCGAAAGTGAGGTAATTAAGAAGTGAAGTTCACAAGCATTCTTCGCATTCACAATATTTGAGAGCAAGCGAAGTGACTGACTCCAAAATAATTTCAAATTAGTAAAATTCGCGCAGAAGGACATTAACTAAATCCAGCATCTCATATTGCACGCTGAGACCACACACGCACAAAGTGTGGTAGGTAAGCCGAGCATTTAAAGCATTGCTTCAGCAACATTAATTATTTGAGGCTGGAAGCGCGAAAAAAATTGTATGAGGCGCGGCAGAAGAAGGTTGACCCCAGGAAGAGCGAACCGTAGGTGAGAACGATTTGGACTGGAATGAGAATCGTACGAGTCCGGAGAACAGGAGATGGGTGTGGAAATTGGAGGCGTGGCGGAGTCCGGAGAAGGAAACTTGTAACGTCGTGGGACAGCAAGCAGAAAAGAGTGGCGACGCGCGGCTGCAAGCGGCAGAAAATCCCCAAAGTTACCTACAGGCAAGCGGTGCGGAGCTTTTGAGGTAAAGGAACTGGTAACTTTTATGTGGCGATCAGTTGGGGAAAGAGAATAGCTGTAAATACATGACAATCCATGTTAAAAGTGAGTGAAAAGACCAGAATAGGTGAGAGAAGAATTCCGAACGATGTGAGTGGCAGTTTCAAGTTCATTTACTGCACGGGTCATTAGATTCATTCAAAGAGGCCATACCTTGTACAATTTTACTTAAATAATTCATGATTTTCACATGTTGTACAGTTGATATTATCTGGAAAAGTCAGTTTATTATATTGCGTTAAAAGTAATTGCTTTCTGTGATATGTAAAGGGGTCAGATTTAAGTAACGTATATATTACGTTTTATTGTTTTTTTTTCTCTTTAAAGGTCAGTGTTATAGTGAGTGCCCAAGGCTAGCACCTGTGAACGGGATTCCTTAAAACAAGTGTAAAATTCATTTTAAAAGCCGTGCATGGAAAAACTAGAGGTTAAAAGAGTAAAATAATTTGGTAGATGAAAATTCAGAAAGAGGAATGAGCAAATTGTAAATTCTAATTGGTGAAAGTGTGTTCAGGCAGTCGAGGTGATGCCAATTTTTTTTTTTTTGCCTTGTTTTCTGTTTTTTTTAGTGACCAACTTCTTAAAGTGCATTATTCTGTAATATAACTGTGTCACTGTTATTTTTGCATTGAATATATGCTCATTTTATTCGTAATTTATCCGATTCATTGTGTCAAGGGTTCAGACCTTTCTCATACCCAAAAACATGCTTCCTGAGAATTTTAAGCTCGCTTCACGAGCATTCTATTTACCACGTCCTCACACCACGTGTGGAAGGTAGTACGTGGGTGTGTTAGAATATATATAACTGTTGAGCATTTTTTCCTTAACGGTTTTTGCACAAATTGTCTTTATTTTAATAATAATTTAAATTAGTTCAATGATATAAAATAAACAAATTTTTTCACTATTTCAAAAATCCACATACTCTGAAACATTGCATTTTAAAATCCTGATAGATCTTAAACACAAGAAACAAAATCACAAGACCTACTTCAAAAAACAAAAACAAAAACAACAACAACAAAAAAACACACACACACACTTTAAAAATTAAATAAAATTATGTAGTGCAGAGTAGTATTTATACCTTCTATGGCACCATACAGAGAAGAGAGAGGTGTGCGGTCATTTCGTAATGCTTGACTGAACATTCGAGTCACTCGAGTTTGGACATTATTAGTAGAGGTATTGAAGTTTTTGCATATCTGTGCCATTAGGCGAGATGCAAAATCTCTCAATGCCCAATGATTATCCAGTTCAGGACGCATGCACAGTTGCTTGCTCACAATGCAAGTTGCTACTGAAGGAATTAATTCATGAAGCTGAAAACAAGAATAAAACCATTAGACAAATATTTCAAGAGGTTTGGGAAAACAGACACTGCCCAAGTTGTTCATGAACTATGTGCTAGAGTGAGTTATTGGGAATGCATTTCTCATAGCTTATTTGTTGTGTTTTCTTACAATATTGCAATGAACACTGACCTCTAACCAAGCTCAATTTCTCACGTTTCTTCTTCCATTTACTTTGTAACTAAATGTTCCCTTAGGATTTCTACCCAATTAATGGAATAGACAACTTTGTATTTAAAGTTTTGAATATGTGATGACACTTTTGTATGGAAACTCTGAGGATCTGTTAACTTCAATTTTGCCACATATCATGAAGCAGACTCCAACAAGTCAATGTGAAGATAGTCCTGCAAGTCATTTATGTTTCGGAGCATCCAACTTCTCCATTCAGTGGCCAATGACTTCTTTACATTTGCTATAAACTTATATTTCCAATCCTCATTTCGTATTCCTGTATGGGGATTCGAAAGTCATAAGAACTTGAAGGCAATTACTGGTTCCTTTGGTTTCCAAAATATTATCAAAGTTTTCCCTTCTTTCGTGTTTCTCATAATTACACCCTGAATATTTTCAGTGGTGATGAGTTTTCACATAAATTGTTGGCCAAAAAATCAAATAAAAGAAGAAGCCAAACATTATTTTCATTTTAGTTTCTTTCAAAAATACTCAGATTCTTGACTTAAATATATTTTCCTGCTTTATGATTTCTGGAACTTCTGTTTCTGATCTCTATTTCACTTAAGAAAAGGACTATTGATTCACTATGTCCTTATTTCTGGCATTACACTATCTAATCCTCTCCCATTCACTATATAATAAGTCACAAAATGATTATGCAATACTAAAGTAGTGATTATTATATGTTAATTAATACCAAAATTACATGAAAATTCATACTTCAAAAGTTAATAAAAGACACACATAATTCATTCAAAGAATAATTACTCATAAGTCTTAAAAATCAGAAAATTTTATTTTAGTGTGACACTGAAATTAACACAAATATTTGACTTCATAGAATCCCCAGGTTACAGAGGATAGTAAAAAGAACAAAGAATTTTTTTCTTTTTTGGTGTCAAAATCTCATTTTAAACATTCAAAGTTACAAACATTAATTAACTTTGGCAGATTTAAACCATTGAGGACATATTTAAATCAATTGGCAATGTTATTTATTTTGTGACCAAATGACAAATATGTATGTAATGCATTATTCCTTGTCCATTTTATTTGTTCAAATGACTGCAGTTATGGTGTTGTAACACATTACGTGAGCATCTGTGATAGTCAACAATGAAAATAGTATTGTTTTAACATTATAATACATGGTATAAAATAGCACATAAATTATAGTACATAATATTTTTGTATGTACAGACCACTCCGATTATAGTGAACTTCTGGGGACTCACATGTATGGTTCACTATATCCAAAGATGTCAAAATTAAATTGACTTTCTCCACAATGATTGATTTTATTAATATAGAAATACAGCAAAATTCTTTACCAGCACAAACTGAAAATTTCAATATCTTCATTTGTCCTTAAAAAATTCATTTTCATTAGTAATTTTCTTTGTACAATTTTCATTAGTAATTTCTCTACATCCTTCTCCAGCCAGAGTTCATGCTCTCTCCATTTTTGATTCTACACTGCTCTCTGTTTCTAAGTATCGTATTGCACTCTTGACACTTTTCAATGCCTCTTCCACTGTTGGAACACCAACCCACTCTCCGAAGGCCTTTTTACTCACCTTGTAATAACATTCAAGATCCAAATAACTTCCAGGACTTATTTCCTATGTTCACTATAACCGAATCTTCTTATGCTTATTTGTAATGCAAGTCAAATGGGAGTGATGACTTAAATTCACTATAATCAAGGGTTCAGTATATCCGAGTTTACTATTACGGGAATTGACTGTAGTTATTACTATATTCACATTTATTATTACACCAATACTACACACTGCCTATGAACATTATACAGACTAAAAAATGTATTAATCATTGTAAGCCCAATTCCAAAATTATTAGAATCTATTATTTCCGATAAAATCAAAAATATTATTGTACCTTTCTTATCTGATAGACAATTTGGATTTATACATGGCAGATCAATAGAGACTAATCTAGCCTACTAAACTGATTTTATTTATAATTCCTTCAGTGAGAAATGCCAAGTGGACAGTATATACACTAATTTCAGTAAAGCTTTCAATTCCGTCAACCATCATCTACTTAAACAGAAACTGAAAGACTTCGGTATTACAGGCTCCCTTTTGCAATGGTTTACTTCCTACTTGATGAATAGGACAGTTTGTGAGATACAAAAAAGTAGAATCAGATGAAATAACGCTTTTTTCAGGAGTCCCTCAAGAGTCTCATTTAGGTCCCTTACTCTTCATCATCTATCAATATGGAATATTAAATATGTTCTGAAAGATGTTGAATATCAATTATTTGCTGATGACTGCAAATTTTTCAAGAAAATCGAAAAACCACATGACTATCTGTATCTCCAAGCAGCATTGCACGACTTTTCAAAATGGTGCATCTGCAATCAACTTGAATTACATCCCTTCAAATGTAAATATATATCATTTTCTTGCTCGAGAACTCCTATTGAATGTACATATGAAACTGGACGAGTTTTAATCCCTAAAGTACTTTCTATAAGAGACTTGGGTGTTATATTTTATTCTATACTGACCTTTAAGTGACATATTGACATGATTATTCATAAAGCCCACCAAATATTAGGATTTGTGAAGAGAACTTGCTTGGGCTTCAACTCAATGATAGTTTTGAAATTGCTGTATCTGTCACTGGTTAGACCTATCTTGACATTTGCCTCAACTGTGTGGTCTCCACACATTAGCATTGAAAGTACAAGGATTGAGACAATAACACACAAGTTTTTCAGAATCATAGCGTTGAAAATGCATTTGCCAGATCCATTTGTTAATCACGATTACAGTTTAATTGCAAACCAACTGAATATATCATCTCTCAGATCCCTGAGAAACTTCAGATATTCAATTTTCCTTATTAAATTGGTTACAATCTGGATTGTCCATTACTCCTGAAAGGTGTTAACTTTAAAGTTCTCCCGTCAACACAAGAAGATCAGTTATGTTTGAGACAAACATTACAATTTTTCCTATTTGGCTAACAGTTCAATGCCACGAATGAGCAACTTATGTAATCAGCTGACAATGGTTGTATTTAATGAACCCTACTCTAGAATAGAAAATCTGTTGAAAGATTTATTTCTGAAATACGAATGAGATTGTTATTTGATTTTTAAATTTTGTCGTTGGAATTAGTTATTATTGCAGTCATGTATAGAACCATTATGATTTGATAAGATTGTAAACTATTATTGTACACATTTCTTCAGTAGTCAATGTACCTTTACAAATTGTATACAAGGACTGCACATCCGTTTATGCAATAAATAAATATTATAAAATGAAGGGCATTTAAAAAGTTTCCAGAATTGCCTTGCCATCACCAAACTAGCAATAAGACAGCTTTCACATTCTTGAGGTAGGGGGCTGGACATGTTCCAAGCTGGTCAAAATTAGTTGACATGTTGCAGTGTGCAGTGGTGTCACTACTCTGTGTCATGTGGAGTGGTCTGTCTGTGTACTGTTGCAGTTTGAACAGCAAACATTACCTTCTTTGATATCAACAGATTGGTGCACAATGAGTTCGAACCACCTGGACAGACTGTTACTTCTCAATCTGTAATTTCGATAAAGTGCAAGTTTTGCAGAGTTTTCACGTGGTTCCAAGCCAAGTAGCAAAGAAAGTGCCTGCATCACAATAACAAGCCAAGCCACACATTGCTTGTTGTGCAGAAATTTCTTGCTGAGAACATTCCTGTCTTCCCTCAACCAAAGTAATCTCCAGATTTCATTCCCAGTGACTATTGACTGTTCCCTACTCTGAAAAAGGGCCTCAAAAGAAAATGTTTTGCAACCATGGGGAACACGAAATCAAATACAATGGCTCAACTCTGACAGGCACCAAAAGAAGCCTTTTACCACTGCTTCCAACAATGGCAGGATGTGTATGGATGTGCAAAGGTCCTACTTTAAAAATGATTAGGTTACCATTGCCATCAGTTACAATGTTAACATTTACACTGGCAATGAGGAAAAGTGTTTAACGTTGAATAAGATATTTAAATTGTGAATAAATGATGGCAAGCACAGAGAAGAGATGATTTTCCTTTTGGGTCTTGTAAATAGGTACATTTTAATATTTCGCTCCTGGGCTCGTCAGCCCCTTTCCATTGTCATAAAAAAATTTCTTTTGGAGAGACCTTTATTGAATAGGTTCACTTCTCTGATGAAATAACAATGCAAATATTCGATGACAAAAATTAATTTGTGAAGCCTAGACTTAAAGAAGAACTTCAACAAGAATGCATTAAATAAGCTTGAGGGAAAGTTAAAAAAAAAACACAGAAGAAAAGTAAAGAAAAATCATGACAAATTATGATGTGGGGTATGATTTCTTTAATAGGTACAAACATGTTACAGAATGTAAACTGGATACACCAGAAATAACAATGCATTTAAATGTTATGCAAACTGGATTATTTCAGCAAACAAAATTTTTTCAAGCTAGGCAGTCTTGTGCTATTTTGTGGAAGATTTTAATGAATCATGACCATAACAACAATCTTCAAGTTCTAAAATTTCATGGAAACAGAAATGGAATCCTACCACGAATGAAAATGAATCAGTGACATAGGCTCAATGGATGAGAGTGATGTGTCACATTCCCAAGTTTTTCGGCTCTTTTAAAACATATGGAAAAAATGTTATTCTAGTCATCAAGTATATCTCTCTGTTCCTTTTGTACCTTTTGTTTTTTTCCATGTGCTTTTCAGAAGGCATCTGTCACCTCTGTCGATGTGACATGCCGAGAAACATTCCTTCAACGGCTTCACTTTGTTACCTAGGTCACTGAACTCTTACCATGTGTTGTGTGTGGCTGTGTGCAAAATGTGAGGTTTTGATCAACAGTGATGTGACACTGACTGTAGTATCTTACATTTCCCATTGGCACTTCTGTATCCCCATTCCCAAAGCATCGCCATTGCCTCTTTTGAGCATCTCCTCCTCTCAGTACATGGACTGGGAATCCTAGTGATCACATGCTAAAGACTACACGGGTTGGGGGGTAGGCGTCTTGACCACACTACAGCAGCACATTTGCCAGCAGTCCTGATCCAGAACTGAGTAACGAGTCGTGGGTTATCAGTACTGACAAAGAACTCTTACGGTACACGACTGGTAATAGTTCTTTGTTGCCAGAATTTTCACATGTATTTTGTGTTCCATAAAACTCTTGATTGCATCCCCATACTCACTGAGCAGGAGATGCTTTTGAAATGACTCCTTTCAAGAATATTAAAAAAACATTACAAGATCATAGGCAAGTTCCAGTAAAAAAAAACAATGTTCAGCAAAAAATTGTACGTGATGAACCTTGTAATACATGGTAAACGAAGGCCAAAAATGGTTCAAAACGACTTATATGAGCTCAAATATCTGTTTGTGTCATCTATATTTCCCCCCCTTAAATAATCATACAAAATAATGAAGTTTATTTCATCAATTAAATCAATTTTAGAAAAAGGAAATAAAAATTCCAAATTCATTGTCTATCTAGTGTATTTGAAACCCACTTCAAGAATCACTTTCATAAGTGAATCATCAGTTAGAAAGAATATCAGTTGTCATCTATCATCTGAGAGGAGTTCTTTAGTGATTTGTTGCCAGAAATAAGGATATACAATGACAATAAAAGTTAATATCAGAATGCTAAATCTAATTATCATTTTAATCACTGTTCACAGTTCATAAATACTGAAATGAAATACAGTAAACCCTCATTAACACAAATTCCAAGAAACCAAAATAATCGGAGTTGGTGTTATAAAAATTCATGTTATCTGAGTATTATCTGTCTTACCATAATCCCTTGCCGGGATGAAGTTTTGTTTGTATTATGGCAAAATTAGTGTTAAGAGAGTTCATGCTAACGAGGATTTACTGTATTGGTATTCTGTTCTGAAATGAATGAAAACTATATTTCATAAAGCAGTGTATACATAAGCCACAAAAAATAATTATATATATATATATATATATATATATATATATATATATATATATATATATATATATATATATATATATATATATATAATATTTTATAAATTTGCAAAATATATATATATTTGAAAGAAACTCAAAACAATAATTACATTTGTTTGACTGTATAACTATGTAGAAGTGCAAGAAATAATTAAAAAAAACACCTGCAAAACATCTAAAATAAACTAAACATTACACAATGACGTTCAGAAATAAAATAGAAGAAAAAATATTATCCTACAATGATGACATGAAAAAACTGAATTTAGTCAATGATTAATATGAAATCATTAAATAAAGATACAAGGACATACACATTCTTTTGGCTTAGCTTTGCAATGATTCCTTCCAAGAAGAAAAATTATAATTGATAATTATCAGTATTTAACTTATAGATCACTAAAAAAATAGAATTATATTACAGTTAATACTCACATATTTTTCCAGGTACAATGACTGATTGTCCAGCAGTGCTTTTACCATTCTCATAAGGTAAATCAAAAGGGCTAAATTATTCTGCACTACATTTACTTTCACACCTTCTGAGATAAAAGTACACATTCGAGGTAGCATCTCATGCAGACCAGGATCCGATGCCAAACTTTGCAGAGCTTCCTAGAGCATTGATACAGACACTTCAATAAGAGGTAAAATTAGGAGATGTTAAGGAAAAATTCAGTGCATGTTACTTGCATGGCAAAGAATGGTCTACTCTATCCTAAACATTAAAATATATATGTGTGTGTATATTACACATTAGAATTAATATAAAAACTAAATATAAATGCAGTCCAGTAAAGCAAGAAACAACTTCCATAAGGGCAGAATCCAAATTTTTATGTATTCTAAATTTATCTTTTGCAATTTTTTTTTATTACAATACAAAATACATCCTTAAATAACTTACTGCACGTTTTGTCTCATCTGAACCAACACATGCTTCTGTGATTTCTTTATAGTAAAGTTGTTGTTCAACAGATAATTCATGGGTTGCAAGCTGCTTCACATGTACAGTTTCTACATTCCGCAACTTGTGGACACGACTACAATAACAAAAATGCAAAAAATTAGCATCATGAAAACACTACATTAGTATCCATAATAAATTACAGATAAATTCAAGAAACAAAACAGTATGACCTTAATTAGCAATTACTTTATTAAATACAAATTAATTACAATACTTTATTAAAGCAATGAAACAAATAGGTAAGGCTTGAAAGTTTGTCAATATTTCTTTAAAATGTAAGAGGGCTGTTATTTTCTTACCAATTATAGAATTCAGATTTCAAAATTGCTTATAATATCAGCAGAAAAGAAATCACCAATTATGTTCATAACACTGTACTGTAATGTAATAACTATGTTCAATGTTCTGATGCCCAAAATTACCGATCAAGGTATTTGTACAAGAATGCATAAAAAAGTAACATCAGCTCTCACAGATGCAACCTATTTTACAGCACCATGCAGTAATACACAATGGGAGTCATTACTTTCCATTATGTCTGAACAGCCAACCTGTTTGTCTAAACGTTTGTTTCACTGGTGGACCAAGACAGAAGGGTCAGGTCTATGGAGTCTTCACTAGATGACTTCCTGAACAATACATTGGTTTTGAATTGCCTACCACCCAACCACTTCTTCAATACCCAGCAACAGTATACCTCAGAAGACCAGGTTACTTTCTATGATTGGTGTCTTGCAATCTCTGCATCATGTGACAATTACCTTTTCAAACCTCACGACTTGCAAAACCTCTCTAATATTGTAGAGTAATCAGTGATAAGTATTTACAAATATAACATAAATTTCATAAAATCATAACTGCTAACAAGGTAAGTCAAGTTGCCCGATTATTCTTGCTACATTAATGATTAAGATAATTGATTAACACCAAATAAATTGAGTTGTCTCTTTATTCAGGATAGATTATCAGTTCAAATGATCACAGAATAGCAAGACATATTATGATAATAAAATATCTCAAAATTTATAAACATGAATTTAAAAAAAGTTTGTGGTCTTTAAGAGGTTTGCCCGATTACAGACATCTGTTCAAAGAGAGGTTGCTTATTTAAAACAGACGGGCAAGGAAAATTGCAAACAATTTGTGGACATCTTTTATCGATGAATTAAAATATTTAAAATCAAAACTTGGAGGAAATTTTGAGAAAATCTTATTTGCATATATTTGAAAAATTTAAACAATTGACTTAAAATCAGATAAAAACAATTAATATTTTTTAAACTCTGTACATGGCCTCATTGAAAGTGCTAATATTGCAGAATCAAATGCCATCAAGAAAGAAATTTAACATCAAAAATAAAAGTGTAATTTTGGAAAAACTTTAACTTTTGTGATTTTGGAAAATCAGAAGTCTGAATGAACAGCAGACTTCAATCATATTTTTAAGCACAGTATTTTCTACTCTAGTGTAAAAATTTGGATATGTATTTGAGAAAATTTTGAAAATAAAGGTTCATACAAATAATCCCCCCAAAATGGAATGATCCATTTGAAATTTACAAGGCAAGAAAGTTAAGCCAGATCAAATGGAGAATACCTCATTTTGAAAAAAAAAAAAAAAAAAAAAAAATCATGCTTACAGTTTAGGCACCAGACGGTTGAGCAGATGATTATGACTTTTTCAGTAACAAAGATCGTCAAAATGTGCATTTCCATCAAAATCTTGAAATTAATTTTTTTGCAACATTACTTTCATTAATCAATGTAAACAAGAATAGATAGCATGATTTGGTATTACATTGCCTTTTTTGTGTGTTAAAATTTTTAAAAAAATAACAGAAAGGAGCAATTTACCACAGATAATGATCTTGATTTTATTAACAAGCAGAAACACAAGACATTTTCACCTATGTTTCCCACAGTTTTCAAATGCGTTTAGGTAAAATTTTTTAGACAATGGGGACACCAGTTAACTCCTGGACTGATTCTACTTCTGATAGGGAATAGTGTTATCAATAAAAAATTCTGAAAAAACAGCACACAAGGATATTCCCGGCCCATTTCAGGGGCATCCTGAGTTAATGACACTCACCCAGTAGTTGGTTTTCCCGAAGAATCTTTCTCCTTTGAAGATTTCCGTAATTTTGCAACAGGATCTATACTTTCAAGTTTCTGAACTTCTTTTGAAACAGGAGGGGGATTTTCAGGGATGGTGGGTTGCACACCCTCTATCGAGAGCCAGTGAGCTGAAAAGAAATTAGACAAAAGCATCAATTATCTCAATTCATAAGAACTACATCATTAAAATATTTTTCCAAACAAAAAAATATATAACTCTTTGAACATAATTATGCATTTGCAATTTATTATTCCTTATACAAACCTGCAAATACTTTACAATTCAAGCACAAAATATTTATGTAGTAAATTTTTGAAAGTGAGAGTAAAGAAAAAATTATTTACATATATAAAGATGTTGGTAGACAAGAAATAAAATTTGTAGTGCAATAAAACTTGCTATAAACAAATAAAATAAAACAGTAAAACTTGCTCAAACAGCCACCTCTCACCTCTACTAAAGACAATTTTCTCATGAAATTGATCTATTTTTCCATAACGCATGTTCACCTGACATTGATTCCCTCTTCTCAGCAGCTAGCCACATTTCATAGACCAATCTTTATTAAGCAGTCACCTCAAATAATTATTAACTGCACTTAACAAAAAGTGAAAAAATGTTGGAGATAACTGTTGATTTAACATTTTCCTCCTCAGGAACGCATTGTCGGATTACTTTGAATAATGACATGTGGAGACGCATAACTATCAGGGGGATTACTTTTTGTTTCAGGTAACAATAGACAATTTTAATAAACGTATCTTAATGAGACAACAATACATTCATTTCTCCATTTCACAGCATACCAATCCTTCTCATCTGTTAAGGACTTGCAGAACACACCACATATATGAATCTAAAAGGTCATTTACTAACTCAATCAGACAGCCTTGTTGTTAAGAACCTAAACAATATGAATTGCATCTTCAAATCTAGTTTGCTTGTTTGAATCAACAAGGACAGAAAGTGAGTTTCTCAACTAAAAAAGTGACAAGTCAAAGGTGTGTCTAAGAGGAGGCAAATGATCCTAAGTACTTTGTTTAAATTATATTTTGCAATTGTATAGTAATTAAAAATGTTACAGAGATCATACTCCATTTCATAGCAAAAAGCAAAATTAATTTGATTTATGCTTCCAGTAACCATTGGTAACTGCGTAGGTCAGACTGACTTCACTCTGCTCTACAAAACATTAATAATAAATCAGAGCAAACTATATTATTACAGATCAATTTGGGGAACATGAAGTTAAGGGCAAAAGAATACAAGTTACAGTACTTACTTTACATTTCATTACATTTACTCTACTACACTGTTTGTTGGAAGTGTTTACATTATGTTTTGTGTTTTTTCCATTTCTATGACACTACTAGTTTTTGGGTCTCTTCCCTTTCTAAACCTCATCTACACATTTGAACATCACATCCATAAACATTGATTATCATCAAAGCAGCAAAAATATAAAGTCTGTTTGCAAGTATGTGCGAAACTTGCCAAGGTATTTGAAGTTAATAATACGTTTGACAATGAAAATCTGGTGAACCTGATAATGGAACAAATTAATACACCAAATACCTTTTAAGGACTACATAGACATCAATAAAAAATGCTAGTATTAGCAATATCAACATAGTTGAAGGCATTCAGCAAGACCTACATGTCTCTAAATATAATAAAATGCATATGCTACGATTGTACTCAAAATAATTGAATACTTTGTACGATATCATTGTAATTTAGACAAAATTATTAGCATTATCTTAATTCGAAGAATTGTTTCTTCAGCACACACTATATGGAAAAGAAAAAATAGTTTGTATAAACAATAATACTGACTATTTAGAAAGTTATGAATTTAAAAATAAGTATAATTTATGTCCACAAACTAATTCTTTCTGACTTACAAATAATTAGTTTCTAATCCAACACACTCAAAAGTAATTATTGTTGAAGATGTGAATAACATTGCAGCACACCTAAAGGGTAAAGTGGGCAGCTTAAGGAGCTTCAACCCACTAGAAGCCCCACACATTAACACAACTAATTTTCTATTATAACGTAAGTTGTTCAAAATCACAATTGAATACATAATATAAATAACTAGAAATCAATAAATTTTAAATTCAGCATAAATGAGAAATTCTTTATAAGAATACTGCACGTCAGGTGAAACTGTAGCCACTTCCCACCTAAAAAATCCCTGGTTTTGCCAGTGTTTTGGCTAAAGTAGAGAATTCATTATGCCCCAACAGAACAGAGATTGGAATAAGGAGGAAAGAGTCTCATTATGTACTCACCATAAAATTAGTTAAAGCCCATGGAAATGAACAGTTATATTTCTGGTGTTCTCTTGATTCTTTGTGATCATTAAATGCATGTGTGTGTTTCAACATTAAGAATAAATGTGGATCTTTATACATGGTGCCGAAAGGGGAGTTTGGCTGCAATTAAGTGGATTCAAAGCCATGATTTAATTGTGTCAGGGTTTACGTATACAATGTGTAAGTGTCCTTTGAAGTTGGCCAAGCGGAAAGAGTTGTGTGATAGCTTTCAGTTGAAGAGTAGTAAGAAAGAGGTCATTCATATGCATAAGTGTTCTGTGTGAAAGGGGACATGGTTTGCGAGAAGCAAAATAAAGAAAAGATTCTCACCTTTCCTTGGGGGCATCTCCAACTAATACAAAATATGAAGAAATCACTCTCATGAATTTTATTTGTTTATTTCAGAGCTTTTTGTAATAGGGAGGGCGTAAAGAGACATCCCTTCTACCCATTGTCATTCCCTGCTCCCTCTCCATCCTCTTCCCCACCCTGTTCCTCGCTCCATTACGTACTTAAGTAGTGTTTCAAGTTTTCTACTTTAACCAATAGAACTTGTACATTTTGTACTTACATCTTTGTGACACCTCCAATTAATTAGCTTGCAGTTCTGTACCCACAAGTAAAATATCTGCAGAATAGCATATAGTTCACTAGCATTTTACACCAAACTACTTTCACAACCCAATTGATACTTCGCTATGCATTTCAGGATGCAGTTGAGACTTGGGCATTCAACCCTCAAGATTTTAATATAAAAACATTTTAGTCTGTGCAACATATCATTACTAACACTTTCTTTTCTTCTTTTCCTTTTCATCAGGAAAGACTAACATTGTCATCTCTTCCAATCACATTACATCCATCCTTTCGTCTCATCCCATTTCACTAACTGAATACGCATTTAAAACTTCTATGAAACATTCTTCAATTAACAAATAGGGCAAATAGACAGCAATTAGTTGAGATGCAGTTATCCAATCAAGAACTTCATTTTAACTTACTTTTTGATTTTGGAGCTCCCAAATGGATAACCACAACCCAGCTGATCAAAAGTCAATTCACGTTTTAATCATAGCAATTGCGTTTTAGTCGGCGTATACACAAAAAACTCTCAAGAAACAACTGGAAACTCCCTTGACCATTGACAGTTCCCTCTTAAAAACCTCCTAACTTCCCTCAACTACTTGACCATTGGTTTTCCCTTTGCCTGAGTGGTGCAAACTGTCAGTTTGAACAACACCCTAAATTGTATTGGCTTCGTCTAATTGACCAATATTTTAGTTATGAGTTTCTACTGCTTTGCAACCAATTTTCTGAAATCTTCCCTCAAAACAACGCATATATACATACATAAAATCCACCAATCTTTGCAGGGTTAAAGTTCAGAACACACTACACCCTTAGAGAAGCACGGCAGCGAGGGGAAGGGGATGGAGCAGAGGAGGGGAGTCCCTTAAGCCCTCTCTCAAATTATGCTAAGTGCTCTGATAGAAATGAAGAAAACTTACCTACAGGCGATTTCCATGGCTCGCCCTTCATACACTTTGCCCCTGCCACATTTTAAAGCCCAAATTACTTTCAAAGGCAAGTTTTCTCGCTTTGCTCACCCAGATCCAAGTCATGGTGAGGCTCGGGCCTTGCCATCACTATAAACAACCTTGATAACTCCACTGCATAATTACCAATTCACTTTTATAAGAAAGCACTTGCACACACCACAATAGCTATTTTCTAATGGAGCTCTGACAAGACACTAGGGTAAAATTGCCTCTCCTAACTTATGACATCACATTCATGACCAATTATTATAATCGCCTAACCACCCCTCATCCCCTCTACTGGGGATTTCCCCCTTGCTGGAGTGGTGCAAAACGCCAGTTTAAATGACTTTCTTAGGTTGTACTGTGACTTCAACCCTTTGCAGTTACAGTTAATTCCAAAGAATTTCACATCAGTTTTGTTTGAGCAAGTTTCTCTGCCTCCTCACATATTTCAGTTATACAACTGAAGATGTTTAAATACTAATATTAATTTCTCGACAGGAATTTCAACTACCTCCTTTACATACACAGAAATGTTTTCCAAAATTATTTTACAATATTCACAAATTAAACACACACACAATATTTACACAAGAAACTCTATGTACAAAAATTTCACTCCAAAAACACTGCCTTCACACACCTCTTAGAGTCACTTCCAAAGGTAGTTTAGGATAAGGCATGTTAATAACTTCCTGTAAATCCACTTCCTTATCTTCTATGAAGTGTAATTCACGTCCGCCACCAGAAGCAAAGCGAAATGGAATGTGATCCATAGCGTAAACTCCGTAAAGAGGCTGTTACAATAAATTCACCATATAATTCACAAAATAAAAACATTACTTTCACGTAAAACAAAGTGTATACAAACAATACCTCAACATTCTTAATTTTCAATGCATCGTCTATGTCTGTGCCAAGTAACTTTTGTCGTTTCGCATGATGCATAAACTTGGCAGAATCCTGAAAAATTTAAAATAATGAACATCAATACACAAAAGCTTATATGATGTTTTGGCACTGTACTAGCAAAGCACTAACTACTGAGCCAAGTATTTTTGAAATTCACATTGGTTCTGAACTGTCATCTCAATGCATTTACAAAATTAAAAGATCATTAAGTAAACCTCCGCGTTTTTCATCAATGACTTACCGTCAAAACCACATCATAATAATTTATTCAAGTGGTAAAAAGGCGCATACAACTAAAAACAAATAAAATACAGAGAAATCTCACCTGAACGATCTGCTTGAGTCTGTAAGATACATCATCCGCAAGCTCCTTCGCAGCTTCATCTGGCAAGTTTCCAATGCCTATACTTTCTGCTATTACTTTTATAGACTCTAGCGACAAGTTTGTCCCATATACCATATCATTTTCTGTCATCTTGACTACATTAGTGCGCAGCCACCTTCGTGACGCTACCTACCTTCCGCCATTTTACTTTTCCACGCCGGCCGAGGCTGATTTGACCGAAAACTCGACTGACCCGCGCACAAGCGCAACATCTATCGGAGCTGTAAGGAAACATTTTACAGGGTCACCAACATACGACCGGCATTTTCAACGACACGGCAGCATCAGACAAGTTCCCAAATGCTGCTGCTTTATCATGTTTACTGCAAGATGAAAGACCCAGGAAGATAGTATATATAAGATCCTCCAATAATTTCATATTTTTTAACTTCCTCTGACATATTTGATGTGTTAAGCAATTTCCTCGTGTATTTGAAGCTATGACCATAAAGTCTTGTCCAGCTTTATGTCTCAGCTGTAAGAAGCTGCTTCCAGTCTTTGGTTATGTATGATTCAGTACATGGTGGAAATATGGTGATTCAGTACATGGTGGTTATTTCCACCATGATTCAGTATCTAGTATTTGAGTCATACAACCACATTCACATGGCTGCCATATTGTGGATTCTTAATTTGATGCCCTGTGCCATTACTCTTCCAACGTACTTTCTGTTCACGTTATTTATTTTATTGCATTACGAAATTTCTGATGCAGGACTCGAAAGTTTTGTGCAATATTGTTGCCTAAATAATGATTTGACGGATTGATTTGCATTTTCGGATGCGTCAACTGCCGTGGTCATTAGACCCGAAAATGTAATGCATGTGCAACATGGCTGAAGGTGGCGATGTCTCTCGCCCGCTAAAACCTGAAATGCTGCGACCAAGTCAGTTTGCACGAATTACCTCTCCAAATATCTCTGAAAGCTGGGTACCGCCCCAGCCGGGACTCGTTTTGAGTTCTCGACTAGTCCTCGACGTGTGTCAAAATATGTGTGTGTGTGTGTGTGTGTGCGTGCGTGCGTGCGTGCGTGCGTGCGTGCGTGCGTGCGTGCGTGCGTGCGTGCGTCATCTAGACTTCAGTGGGAAATAAAGTTATTCAAATTATCGTTCTCCATTTTGTCGTGGCAGGAAGTATTATTCCTTGACGAAGGACATGACGAGGGATAAGAGCCCAAATTTATTGCTGATTTACCCTAGAAAATAGATTTTATTACATCGGAGCGAATACTTTTGTTAACAATTCTCGCAAAAAACGCTCATTTTTTCTGTATTCAAAATTCAATTAGTATATGGCTTAGGATGGGATCACAGAATTTTGAAAACGTGCATAGAATTCACTTCTCTCCATAGCACGTCACACACAGTTTTTAACTGTTTTTGACGTAAAATAAATAAATAAATAAATACGTATATAAAATACTTCAATTACTCCAAATACAATAAATACAATAATTTCATCTGTATTTAAAGTATTTTAAGTATTTCTTTTTTTAAATACACCTATTTTGTGTATTTTAATACGTCTCTAAAATACATATTCAGAAACTCAAATACAAAATGTATTTAAAATACGTATTTCAAATACAAGTATTTTAATACTGTCCAACCCTGACTATAGCCGAGGTTCAGATTCACAATAACCGAATCTTGTGATGCTTATTTGTAATGTAAGTGAAATGGATCCAGTGATTTAAGTTCACTATAGTCGACGGTTCACTATATCCGAGTTCACTATAGCCGGAGTCGACTGTAACTGAAGAGCTTTTATCCAAAGTGACGTATCTTCATTTTCATTTCTTTATTTTCTACTTTTATGAATTCTTATGACGCATCCCCATCATGCTGCTAATAATTGCATTCAAAAATTATTATATGATATCTGAAAAACATTGTAGCCCTTCTTGAACTATTAAATTGAACGCGAATACCTCTCTTTCCTGGAAAATTGTGTTTCATGGAGATTCGCCACTTTGGAAATAAGTTCTTCGCTTTTGAGGAATTGGTAACAAGGCATCCGTAGATTTTATTGGTCTTTAGATAAATTTTAGTAAGGGTCCTCCAAACTTTCTTAGCCCATAAGAGTACGTTTGCTTTTTTGCATATTGCCTAAGGAGTAGTATAGATAAAGTATTGTAAAGCGGGAAAACGGCGAGTTTTAGACAAAAATTCTTATTGCCAGGCCCTGATAACAGGAAAGTGGATAAAGTTTGTTCTTATATGTAATAAATGACTTCCTCTAACACGTTGTTTAGTCAGAACCCATGTTTTATGGGTCCTTGAAACCTAAATAGATAAATGGCAAAACGTCTGTCTGTCCGTCTGCCTGTCTGTGGTCAATGCTAGCGCCTAAATCGTTCATACGATTTTCTCCAAAAGTGATCGATCTTACCTAACTCGAGGCCCTGCTAGTTTGAAACGGATATGGTGATTTTGATGGGTACTTTACGCAATACATTAGTTTGAAATTCACAGAATAACTTCTTATTGTTGAGCGATGTTTCTGGAGGGACGGAGTTTTGGATCGTTGAATTTGTGGAGATGTATTAGCTAGCACAGAGGTGTATCTACGTATGGCAGACATGGCACGTGCCATGGGCACCATTCACAGGGGCGCTATTTAGAATATACATTAAAACAAATAACATCCCTAATTTGAAGTATCCTGACACGGGCATGAATTCTTTGCCTACCATGGGGCGCCTGAATACCTAGATACGCCTCTAACTATGATTGATGAGTTTTACAAGTGTTGGCTGAGATGCATTAACCCTAGCATTATCAAGTTATTTTTTGGGTAACGTGAATACCAACCATGGACAAAAAGTGCCCATATGTTTAAATCCTTATTATGACTATAATATTGTAATTAGATATATCTATCTTGTGAACATGCATGATTTACAATATAATTAGAACGATTTTAGTAAGTACACATTGTTACATAACAATTGAGGTAATTAAAATAAGTGTTGGATAATCTTGTTGTATATTGTTAAGTTTCAATGTTCATCATTACTTCAATAACTTCTTCATTTAAACAACTATCAGTCATCCTAATCCTTTTCAACAATACGTACAGGTTAAATACAACCCACAAATACAAACAGCTGCTTCGACAATGGATGACGACCACTACGCAAAAATTGTTCATGCACGAAAATGGCATATTTTTTTATCTTTAAGGTTATTACGCAGATTTAAATGTTATAACGTAGAATTACGTGTTATTGAAAAATAGAATAAAAATATATGAATCCATTTAAAGCACATTTTGTTTTAGAAACGAACTAATGGGCACTTTTTGCCCATGCTTGGTAAAGCTTGGGTTAACATGGACAGAAATTGCGGAATTATAATTTTACATAATTGTTACTGAATGAGAAAGTAATTGTTGTTGTAGCACAATTAGTTTCAAAACGTTCGTCTGTCCGTCTGCCCGTCCGTCCATCTGTGAATACAACTAGAGCCAAAACTATTCCTAGGATTTTTGGAAAAATTAATATTCGCCAATTGATCTGGCCCGACTTGGAGCTCTATCATTTTGAAAAGAAATCTTCAAAGGGTATAGCCGAATAAGGGGGTGAAAAGTGCCCCTAAACCAAATCGATAAACTCGACGCTCATACGAAAGAGAATAAAAAAATGCCGTAGATTCACAAAAAATCAGCCTCTTAGGGCAATCTGTTTCAGAGATACCACGAGAAACGTCTTTTTCATGTTTTATTTTTTCTCAGCTTCTATTGCATGTGTCAGTCTGAAAAAAATTGGAGAGACGAGGAAAAGTGGTTGAATTTTAAGGTATTTTTGGCCACCAATTCAAATGTCAAATACAAATAGAAAGAAAGAAATACATTTTTGAACTGAAAGAGGTGTCCAAAATAGAGAGTACGAGGTGAAATAAGTATATGCAATATTACTGAATGATTTAATTTAATAGATTGTCTTCTTAATATCATTACAAACACATTAATAATTATTGTTATTATTATTATTATTACTATTATTATTATTACGATTATTAAATACGACCATAAACATTTTGAATCATTGCTTCAGGAAAACGAGCTCGATTTAGGGATTCGTGGCCCTGAAAATGTACAGGGCACCGTCAGAGCTACTTCCCCTCATTCCTCTTCTCAAGGGGTAATTTCTGTGACAATTCTAAGAGCATTAGCTGTGTTCTCGGGAACAAGATGAAAGAGATCGTACTGAAAATCCTGCAAACAAAACCAGTTCGTTTCTTCATTCGTCGAGACATTTTTTCATTTAGAAACGTAAATCATCATTTGTACATGTCCCGTTAATTAATAATTCGAAAACAAGACAGTGTAATCATTTGCTTGTAAGAATGAGAGAACTTGGAGACAAGTGCGTCACGTTGGACGAATGGTGGCGGCATCCTCTTCCTTTTCCAGAACTGACCTTGAATTCCGCGTGAACCTAGAGATCAGAACCGTGTGAAAATAGCCTTTCCAGCGCTCCCCGGCACTCGGAAGCGCTCCCCAGCAGTCGAAAGAGTAAACTAAGAGTTAACTTTCGTTACTAAGAGTTTTTTTCTGCCGATAAATCGTCGCTTTTCCCGTAGCATACAATACTTTCTCTATACTGCGTAAGCAGTAGTCAAGGAAGTAAAGATTTAAGAAACCTATTGGTTATCAAACCTTTCTATATTGCTAATGTAATCCTCGACTTCCTAGAAATGCCGTCTTTACTCTCATTGCCAAGGCCACGGACTATAACAATGAAATGAAAAAATATCAACTTCACACACTACACAAGGCCAAAGCGACATTTTACCCTCATATGGAATTGTATTCGATTACAATATTATCCTGCCATACGGAAACTAGTGGTGCTACAAGAGCACATAATTTGTTGTTGTTTTTCTATAACGGACTCATACCACCACAACAGGGTTAGAAATTACGGGCATGTGATTCGGCCTCGTAAGACAAACGCTTCGGGCATGGGAGCTCAGGTTCGAGGTCATTAAGACTAGGTTCGAATCCCGCGTAAAGCAAGCGTTTTTAAAGATGTGTATGAGTCGTGGGGGTCATTCCGAATCCACATGTATAACATTAATTCTACCATAAATCTTCCATAACCTCTTGGTCTGACAGGTGTAAGAGTAGTGTCTGCTTTATAAAATTTTAGATCCCCAATTAATTATTAATTAATAGAAGTTATTAATTAATTAATTATAATAAATAAATAAATAGTTAATTAATAATTAATAGTTATATATTTATAATATCATTTAAAACGGAAGAGGTGTCTCAAGGCATCAACTGATGTCACTGCAGTGCCTCTGATCGGGAGGTCCTAGGTTCGAGTCACGACTGTGGCGGGATTTTCGACACTAGCTAGATAGCTAGGTAGAATTCAGTTGCTGTCTAGAGGAAATTCTGGCAGCCGGCTGCTCTTATCAGAAAATGATCTTGGCTGTCCGGGTGACGCCGCGTCGAAGGCTGTGTTGCCGAAGTTTCGACCATCATGTCGTGGTCTTCCTCAGGGCTGGTCAGGACGGTCATTTATTACATTCGTTGAAATTATACAGGAAATGGAAAATTATTTCATTCTGAGATTACGAAAGTTAGTCGAAGTAGACGTGTTTGTCCTTTGCATTTTGTTTGTTGTTTTTTCCCATCACGTCGTTCCGTGGTTTCCGATAGAAATCAAGTCCTGTGTGCGAGTAATTGAGGGTGTGGAGGATCTCTATACCAAGAACCCCAGGCACAAGCACCAAGATGGAGCCAAGGAATACGACGGGCAAATTTGTAAAAGTACAAGGCCGTGACAGACCTATGCGGTTTTCGCAGAGTGCCAAGGTGCTCTTTATTGAGAATGTTGCGAGTGTCCGTCCATCCGTCTGGTGTAACCTAGCGCCTAAACCATGCATAGGATTTTTTCAAAATTGAAGAAACCCCTGTCGTTTTTGCATGAGCCGAAGCTCTGCGGTTTTGAAAAATGTTCATTAATTTTTGGGCGGACGTTATATGAAGCCCTAGGGACATTTTCAAAATTTTATCAAAAGTGGCTCCAAATTTGTTCTTTAAATTTCTTATACGAATAGAGTTAAATGCACTTATAAAGGCGGCATAGGTCCTATTTTCAGGATTTACTCTGAATTTTCGGAAATTGTAAAAGTATGAATTTTTTCAGCAACTTCTTACATCTACAATATTGAAGGTAGAGGCTTTTCCTTCAAATAAAATTCGTTGTCCATAAATAGTTCTTTCATTATGGTCATGTAGAATTTGGGAAATTTTAGTAGTTTTCGTGCAACAGTGAAATATTTGCCATTTTAAAATAGTACAAAAACATTTTCTCGAAAACAGCTCCTCATGTTTTCTTTAAATATTTGGTACGGTTAGTGCCAAATGAACCCTAGACGATGACATAAACGCCGTATTGCTGTTCTTTTGCCTTTTTAAAAATTGCAATACTTTTTTTTTGTCTCTCACGTCAGTAATGCTTACTTTAGAGGTACAGTATTATATTTATGAGTACATGTGCTTTAAATAATGTCAAATAAAGTTCCTCAAAAACGCTGAAACACCATTTTCTCAAAAATGGCTCCTAATTTTTTCTTCACATTTTTCCAGTGGATTGCATTTATTGTACTGTTTAATATTCTTTTGTTTTTTCAAAAATTACACAAATGTATTTTTTTTCAAATATCTCTCACGCCGTTAATTTGCACATTTCATCGATTTGAATACATTATTGCATTTGTGAGTGGAAGTGCTTCAAATGACGCCCAATGAAGGTTTTCGAGAACTCGATAGATTTATGTGAAAAGAGCTTCAAATTTCACATTTACAGTAATGCATAATCACCATTTTCTTAAAAACGGCTTCAATTTTTTCAATGAAAATCTCTATTTAGGACGAGGTTTTACCCTTCTTTAATATTCTTGAAATAATATTTCGTTTTTACCATTTAAAAGCGAAAAGTTGAGAAAATGTCAAAAAAATGTTCTTTGGACGACGATAGATGGCAGCTGGAATGGGCAAGACCGTCAAGCCCGTCCACCCCAAGGAAATTAGAACTTAACTACGAGAAACTTTCAATAATGTGGTGGGAAGAGATCTAAAAAAATTAACTTTTGTGATATTTGAAAATTCTGAGATATCAATGAAAACCGAACCTCAACATATGTACAAGCGTATATTCCTCTATTCAAGCAAAAAGCTTTGAAGAAAAAGTTGGAGCCGATTTTGAGAAAATTTCAAAAATGTTGGGGCTTCTTGTAAAGTACTCCAAAAATTAAAATATCCCTTTGAAGAAAGGGATCAAACGAATCAATTGAGGAATATTAATTTTGGTGAAAAGCCTATGAACAGTTTAGGTGTTGGTGTATTTGCAAAGACACTTTTTTAAAAATGTTTTTCCAGTAATAGGGTAACCTACCGGTCTGCGGAATTGCATGTTCAATAAAACACAAATAAATTTTACAATACATTTAATTAAAACCTTGGTGATAATGATGAGCATGCGATGTTTACAATGATTATTACAAAAATTGTGATTTTGATCCGATTAAAATAAGAACCGCCTTGGGAGCGCGCTTTGGTGGAGAGCAGCGTTGCCACGCCGAGAGCGGCGGAGCACGTCCTAGAGCAGGGGGGGGGGGAGCGGCGAGGACCGCCCGATCGCGGTGACAGAAAGACAAGCAGTACTTACAGTGGGTGGATCACTGCTGGCGTCGTCGTCACGACTGCGGTTTTCATCCTACGTCAAATGCTGCTCTCCCCTTCGCGAAACACATTAATTTACCCCGAGATGTTCTTTATCATTACAAACACGAATTTCCACAAGATATACACTATATATACAGTTTTAATTGTCAAACAAATGACTGTTACAAAGGAAACTCACCACTTATTTCAGAGTCACTTTCCTCTGATAATTGTGCGGAGCTGCTGGAACTCGAAGATTGAAGAGAAATAATAAGTTTTTCAAAATTTTGTTCCACAATTCCTTCGTCTTCCCATTCCTTGGAAATTACCTTTTTAATATGATCTACCACTTTGCGCCATTGTTCTGCTCTTGTCCTATCCACAGCCTCATTCATGAGCTTTTCCACCTCGGATAAGTAAATTTTGTATTCTTCTCTGCCACGTAGCCTTTTTTTCTTGCGCCCAAATGTTCTCGATGGCATTGAAGTGACAGTGGTAGGGCGGCAAGCGAATCACCTCATGTCCATGTTTCTTGGCTAATTCATCATTCAGGAAACCGTGGGTTTAATTTTTCTACTTCTTCTAACGGTACTGCTTTTAACAAATTCTGGATATCATTGTTAGAATTTTGGCGCACCAACCATTCGATAATCTCCTGTTTTCTATTCGCAATAGTTGGTGCTTTGTTTACGATTACAGAGTGGAAAGGAGCATTGTCCATAACTATTTTTGAAGGTTTCCTCAAATTTGGTAACAATTTTCTTTCAAACCACTCGCGAAACGTGTCCTGATTCATTTCCTCGCGGTAGTCGCCCGTTTTCCTTGACCGAAAAACTAACAAAGAGTTTTTTATGAATCCTTTGGAAGTTTCAGCATGAACTACAATTATTCTGCTCCCTTTACCAATAGGCACTGTCATTGTTCCTTTGACAGTGTTGTCTGATTATCCTTTACTGCACGAGTGCCCTGCATTTATCCACGACTCTTCTAACCACACGATATCATCTAAATTTTCTGTTAGTAGCTTCCTTAAAAATCTACCACGCCACGCCACAATATCTGAGCGTTCCATAAGTACTTTTCTACCACTTATATTTTTGAAATTAAATCCCAGGTCATGTAACACATTTCGAAAAGATTTGCTGACATGAAAAAGATCACTTTCAGCCAAGGTTCCTTTGAGCTTGTGTAATGTGGGGTGCTCCTTCTCGGAATAATATGCATAAATATGTCGGCGAATTGCCTCACTCTGAAAGGAATCAATGTTTGTCACACGTTTTCCGATTCTTTTCTTCCCTGGCGATTCTAACTGAGATGATTCTCCTTGCTCTAATTTTTTCTTTACCTATTTTAAGAACAGTGTCTTTAGAAATATTTAAAGTTGCTGCAGTTCTCTCCACAACTTTGCTTACTGCCAACAGGGGACCATTGTTTGTTTTTTCCTGCAGGAAATACTCTCTCACGTTGCAGCATATTTCCCGCGACTGACCTCGCAAAGGAACTCCTCGACCAAAATTGTTTTTTTCTTTGGGAGGATGTTTTCTGGGGCGCCCTCTCTTACTCTCACAACTTTCCGACATTTTACGCACCAATATAATATTCACACAAAAATTATCCGACCAGAAGCACTTCTCACGACAACACTGCCCATGGGCAGTGTTGTGCAAAACAACAACAAATAGAGGTCGAAAGCACAAGAGAGTTTTCTCTTCACTGTAGCGCCGCGACACTGACCAGCAACTGGAAGTTGCGAAGCGTACAAAAGTTGACAGATGGACCGGAAGGGCCCCCTAAATCTGTCATCGCGCCTCTCCTCACCCCCGCGTGTAGGGCCTGCAGCCAGGGCAGAGCCGTGGGCGCCCGGCCCTAGCGCTTATGTTTCCATTCTGCCGTGGCAACTACGCAAAGACGAGCCTCCCGATAAGCGGCCGTCGTTGGTTGAGCGCTGCCCCCTCCACTGCACCACTCCGAATTCCGAAGTTGGTTCTAATTTTAATCGGGCCATTAGTTATTGAAGCTTGTTATCCTAGTTGAAGTTATCACAAGAAAAAAAAAACAATTAATTTGCCGCTGCAATAACATGCCGCATTGATGGCATCTCAGCCTCCTTTATTATAGTCTTTCCATGCCTCAGCGGGTGAGAGAGCTGGCGTTGACCTCATTGCGGGTCATTCACAAAAGGTCTTACTGTGTTGACGTGATGACTTCGTTCCTGGACGGCTGGGTGGCGGCGAAGCCTGCAACGCAGCGGGCGGCGGTGAGATGCGGGCCCAGCCCGCGCGACCATCGGGCCCACTGTGGCGTCGGCGATGTCACGTTAACATGGCGACGATCTGTACTCGCTCCCCGAATCAGGGTAGAACGCGGTCGAAGTGATCGGTCTCTGAGCACATGTGACGGCGAACTCAAGGGACGGAGTTCCAAACACAAGTTTAGTGCCAAAATTAAACAACATAAAAGCGTCTTTGAGACACCCGTGGTCCCATGTGTTGGCTCGAGATACAAGACACTGTAAGTGCAGCTTTGAAGCCTAAAGTCTATTGAAGAAGTTAATCTACCGAACGCAAAGTCTTATGCGAGAATTTTGAAGTCACGTTCGAGGCACAAGTCACAAGTATGAACTCTGTAAAAGCTCGAATGGAAGTTAATTGCGAAATGCCAAGTTCGAAGTTCGAACTGGGAGTGTTTTTGGGCCTCACACGCGACAAAATGAAGGCTTTGATCCCCCCTCTGATCCGAGTTCCTCACCCTAATTGCTTAGAATCAGCTATCGGGAGCGGTGGCAGGGCGACACTCGAACCAATAGTGCGCTAGCTCGTGGGACCATAAAAAAATTGCCGTTGAATTTTTTGCGGGGGTGGGAGGGTGTACGCCGCGGTCGGTGGAATGCAGTGCAGCTGGGCCTCTTTGAAATTATTCATTGGCGGACGCGCATGTGCGCGTAGCGAATCGCCGGCCCCTGCAATTTTATGAGGGGTCGATCGGTCGCTCTTTCGCATGGGCGTCCATGACAAATCGCGTAGTATTTCAAGGCATCACTCCTGGCGCAAATGTAAAGAGTACTGTACCCCGTTACTTGCCCTTGTCCCTACGCGCGAAAGGCGGTGGCACGAGCTTTTATTAGATGTTGCATTTTTTACCGCTGGCGCTAGACGGGTCCATCTTAAAAAAAGAACAAAGCCTTTTGACACTATTTCGCGGCACCTCGCGCGGTGTGGCACGTGGTCGGCACCTCGAGCCTGAGTTGCAAAAGGGTCGCAGGCGACCGGTTCTCTGCGGGGGGTTGTAAACCATATGCCCGCTCTATCGCGGCGGCCGGGGGCTTCGAAGGCCGCACAGGCTTAGCCGCCGGATGTTTTAATGATTTTAAATCGCAGGTGGCGCTTATCATATCTGTTCACGGAGGGTGTAACTTTACACTAACGACCCCTAGATGTGCATTTTTGTCAAAATCTTGAAATCAATTTTTTGGACATATAATTTTTGTTTTAGTACACATACAAACTAATCAGCATAAATATACACCAATTTACATGAAGTTTTTTGCCTTAAAGAATGCAAGCCCAAAAAAGTGATCCTAGGGCAGCCACAGAAACACAGGTTGCCAATAAGACAATGCATGATACTTCAGGTCAGTCCTAGCTTCATACTGTTACCAATGTGTCATGCTTGCCACAAACTATTTTGTCTTCTATGCAAATAATACATATGCCTTATTTCTTATTACTATTTATTGGATATCATACCCAAAAGGATTAATAGCTTCAAGTCATCATGTTTTCCATGTTTCCTCATTGTACATCATTACTAGAAATCAGTCACCTTTGATGACACATTTTCTGAATTTTTTTAAAAAGCTATTCCAAATTTCTTTGAACTTTTTGGTGAAACAAAGCAATAAGTGCTGATAAATACGGAATTAAAACAATTTACATTAAAACTTTTATACTTTCAAAATCCACAAAAAGTTTACTTCCCCTTCCCCCAACATTTACACCTATATAATTGAAAATAAATATTTTGTTCTTAATGCACTTGATACTTCAATACTTGCACCTTAAATTATGTTATGTAGGGATTTTTCACAATAGTGGTATTTTTGCATAATTTTGAATAAAATTGTGTAAAATTTTTCAAAAATACCAAAATAATAGTTTCTCCAAAATGGCTCCAACTTTTGAGTCCAGTGCAATGAATCATATGAAATCAGTGTCACTTTTTAAAAACCTTTGGATTTTCAAGAATTACACATATCTTCGAAACTCTCGTGAATGTAAAGATTTTCTCAACAATCTCCAGAGGTTTTGCTTTATTATAGCATTTCTAAAGTTTCTTATCAGCTTAACTGTTAGGGGTAAGATAAATTAAAGAATAGTTTATAAAATATGTTACTGTAGCTATCAAAAAATACACCCTATTACAGAAATGAAAACTAAATCATGTTAACAAAAAAGTTTTCTAAATAAAGTTTTTTACAATATTTTGTGTTGTAAGTAAATTATGAATATTTTTATTAATGAGTATGATGATGAAAGTGTTTAAAGTTAAGAAAGTTTTGAGCATTTGTTCCAAAAATGAATTACACTCTGTTGAATGCAATTCAGATTTATAGATTCAGTATGATTATACTTGGGTTATTCTAACATGGCATCTGAGGGTAGTATCTCCTAGATGGAATATGGCACTACTTTTTGCATCTTTCTTGCTCCTGCTGCAAGATGTCGCATGATCACGACTGTATCAAGCAGTGCTGCAAATCAAGCGACTAGCGGCATGACTGAGAAAGATGCAAAATGCTGTGCCATATTCCGTTTTGGAGACACTACCCTCAGATGCCTCATTAGAAAAACTCAAGTATAGAGCACATTATTAGCCCTGTATGCAACCCTTTCACACTTCACACTCCAATTTTCAGAATTTGATTATTTTATGGGAATTTTTCTTTTTAGTGATAAAGGTCGTGGATGATCTCTAAATTCATTACATTTGTTCTTTCTACGTGGCACACTTTGTATGGAATATCTGCTTCCTCTCTCCATTGCATTTGAATATACTATAAATTGTTGATTCTCAACATTCAGTACATACTACGTTTTGTTTGTTGTCTTACAAGTTACAAAAGTTGGAAATTTCATCCATGAAATAACTGATCAAAAAATCTTTATAAATCCTTAGTCTCCTCTTTTAAAAAGGGCTAGGGATGATGAAAATAACGAACTTTCAGGACAACACACAATTTCTTTATTAAAGCTACAATCATGTTCTTCCCTAGCTGGCAAACAGAGTGAAGAATATGCCTTTGTGCAGGATGTTCAAGAAGTTCATTTTTTCTCACATGATAATTTACAGTCAAAAGAACAGAGAGAAAATGTATGTACACTTAGATGCAAAATTAGGGCAAATCATAACATTTCTTTCACAAAACAAAAGCTCAAACAAAATGTAACAAACACAGAAAATGGAACAAGTGTTCCAAGTAACACAGTATTGTTTCAATTGAGTATAAAAAATATACATAATTGCACATTGAAGTTAAATATAAACTTGATTGAATGTTCTATCTAATTTACAACTCCTGAAAAGTTGTCAGTGACTTACACAGCCATTATTAAAGTCATGATGAAGGTTCTTGCAGTGGAAGGCAGGGCAAAGGCTCCTGAAGAACATACAAAACCATTTCTTCAGGGCACTCCATACCTCCCTCCTCAAGTAGACATGTATTCTCTGCAACATCCATATATTTGTTTCAAATAGCTCAAGCAATAAAAATTCTGTGGAATGTGTAAATACAAAAAAAGGAAAAAATGTTTTATGCATTCAATTTTCAGAGCATTAAATCAACTGAACTGAGTTTTTGGAATTAAAATAATGTAACAATTTACAACCTGCCATACAGGAAAAAGGGTATGCTCTTGGTAATTCAATAGGTTGATACTAGGCTTACCAGGACTGCCAAAGTTTTGGTTGTTGCCTTTATGATGCACACAGATTTTGTTCTGAAGAAGAATAAACTATGAAGACCAAAATGTTGGTAATCATGCCTAGAATGAGGCATCTGGGAGAGCCAAGTATATACTGACTCTAGTTACGGAAATTAAGTCTTCATTCAATAGACTGTTTAAATATTCACTAAGCCCAGTACATTTTACATCATACAATAAATTCAAAATAATTTTCTTCCTTATTTTATTTCCCTGATGGATTACAGATGTCCACAGAGAACTAGAGATGTAGAATACAGCTTAATAACTTAATAAAACATTAAAGAATTACATATGTACTAGAATTATAGAAATAATATAATATTATCTTGAATTTGCTCATTTGTAAAATGCTTACAACTAAAATCGCACTTGTGAGTGGAAGGTCCTACACTACTATTAGAATGATGATTTCATCCAATTGTATTAATTTATACAAAATATACTGTAAGTATATTATATACTTACAATTATAACAAAATATAAAAATTGTACACCATGTGCGTGCATGCATGTGCACAAAATATGCCAAGCATATATTGAATATGGCTGATGTCAGCTCCCATTATTAATCATTGCATCAGTTTATTTCCACATGTTTTAAATAGCTGTGTTATTTGCTACCGTCTTTTTTTATACTTTTTTGTTTTATTTTATACTTTCTGAATTCATTTGCCTATTAATTGTATTAAAAAGATCTTTTTAATTATATGTGAATTGTAATTGTTTATGTTGGTCACATATGTTGGCTTGGTGTATTTTGAAAGTTATTGATATTTTGTTTCCTTTGTTTTTTTCGTTATATTGTCTTTCATAATACACTATGTTATGTTATTAACATTTATTTATTAACATAATTAATTATTACAATATTAAATTAACAATGTACAAGTGGACTTACAGACTAAATCTGAAATAAATAAAAATAAATAACTAAATTTTTTTTAATTTCCTTAAGCATATAACTAAAACAACATATGACGTAGAAGTTTTGAACAATTTTTAAGGAAAGAAATGATTTAAATCTAATGAATGTTGTCCATTGAAAGTGAATAGTGGAATCATGAGTAAGAACAAGTATTTCTATAATTCAGTAGCGGATGTGGCAGGGAGGTTCAAGGGACACTGCCCTCCCAAACAATACACATCTATCTCTTCTTTCCTTTTGTATATTATCTGAAGTTGATGTAGCTCTTTGCCATGTTTCCTCTGATTTCAGAATTCAAAAAGCCCGACATTTTACATCCCGTGTTTTCCTTCATTGGTCAATGATGTTCGGGAACTGTGTCCTATTACAGTGCAGTCAAATTTGGTGTTGCCACAGTGTGTTTGGTGTCTATTTATTGTATCAAAAATATCTTTTAAATTATATGTGAATTGTAATTGTTTATGTTGGTCACATATACGGCTTGCCATATTTTGAATATTCTCGATATTTTGTTTCCTTTGTTCATTTCATTATATTGTTATTAGCTTAAATTATATTGCTTTGCTTAAATTATATTGTCACTATGCTCAATGCTTTGGAGTTGTGAAAATTGTAAGGTGGGAGTTGCAAATGGCTACTGTCTGCGGGCACAGCCTAGGCTCAGTGGCTTGGGTACTTGCAGGATGTTTAGAACTACCTTCTGACAATTTTTTTGAACTCAGTCTCCAAATATGTTTCCTCTGATTTGTGTACAGGATGCAGTAGTGTACAAAACTATTCCATGATTGAAGAATGTTTCTTCCACTATGACCTATCAAAACACTATATTTGTACACTATATTCACTGTTTGCATGCATCTGGTTTGCATATTTCCAAGAATTTTGTGCCCCCCTCCCCTCTCAAAAATGTCTCTGTACAGTCTCTGAATACTATAATAATTAAGTTGATGCATATGTTCTGATACATGTCAAATGTAAGGTTAAAATGTTGGTTCAATATAATTTTATGAATTATTTAACGACTTGCCCTTGAAACCATGGGAATATAAAACCACAAAGTCAAGAAATAATATGAATTACCTTTTAAGTTTTTAACCAGTTCTTAATAAATGCAATTTCATAAACAAACCTGCATACTTCAGTAGCAGCTATCCGTAATTTTACTTGGTCTTCACCAGGATTACTAGCTATATTCATAAGCATTCCTAACTAGCCAAAAAATGGACTGAACTGCACTATTGTATAAATACATATACTGTGTGTATACTGTAAAAATCTCCCTTTTACGTTGGAATCCATTTATAGCAATTTTTACCAGTTCTTTCAACTTCCTCATGTTCACAATGTAAAAGTGTCCCCACTATTAGACTTTCAAAATTCATTACACTTTTTGCTCCTGACTACGTAAACATAAAGAAGGATAGGTTAACTAATGATCATCCTATCTCTTGTATATCCCAATACTGTTTGAAAACAAGTAAGACTTACCAACTGGAACCTCTTCAGGGAGAGACACCTGCTGAACTCCATCAGTAGTTAGTTGCAACTGAGAAACAGTCAGGAGAACCTCTGGACCTACAAAACCAATAAAATAATTTGAATTTCAGTTTTACTCTAATTTCTTGTTAACCAAACTGTGCTTGAATCTACATCAACTAATGATACTATTCAGACTTTAGATAGATAGAATAGAAAGCCATTTCATTCTTGGGCAGTAAGTAGGCATCAATTATGACAAATTAATCTGCACCTGTGTATCTTTAGTTGAGACATCATTATAGGTGCCATGACCATTCAAAATGCAGCCCCACATACACTGGTGTTGGACAAAAATGTTTGAATGCAGCGATGGTATTAAAAAATACAATAGCTGGCAAATTAGTGAGAAAATTATGTCAGCCAGAGTTAGAGTTTTGTGATTCATTACATAGCCCGGGGATACAAATTTGTTTGATTCCTGTTCAGAAGAAATCTTATTTAGTTAATATCTACACAACCTTTCTCCAATTCCTCATCCCCCATCGTTCTGGGTATGCCCTTCATAAGCTTTAGTAACTGGATTCGAAATCTCAGAATAAATTGAATATGATCAATTAAATATGATTTGTTTTTCAATAAAAATCAAACAGGATAATCATCATGTATGTTTGGTGATAAATATAAAAATGAAATAATATGAAGTGTATCTTACTTTGAGGTTGTCCTATGTTGTTAGTAGGATCCTCTTGATCTTCAGAGATCACCTTCTTTCCATAAGTTAATTCTGGGTGATTTTTAATTATGTGGCGTCGAAGAGAATTGCGATGTTTGAGAGTATGCCCACAAGCTGGGCATGAAAATCCTCGTGAAGCATGAGATCGAGCTCGATGGAGTTTCATATGTTGACTTAAGCTCCTTTCCTATAAACGAAAAGAAAAACATTTCTCTCTACATCAAAGTTTAAGCTAGGAATAAAAGTAATTTAATATATCTTTATATACAAAAATTTTTAAAATGTGTATGCTTCAAAAACTCAAAAAGTTCTGCACCGATTCAACTCAAATTTTGACACGATATACAACCCACTTCAAAGATGGTTTTTATCTATATTTCGTGTCAGTAACATACCCTGCAACCACGAGAAAGCAGCTTTTTTAACAGTAGACTGTGTACCAGCAACCATGCCATCTGCTGGAAGCGAGGGGAACACTCACCATACTAGCTAACAACAATCGCAGTCACTTGTGAAACTTTATCTGTTCTCATTTGCATTGTTTATTAATAAAAAATTGTCAAAACAACAAAATGCAACCAACATTGGAAAGCTATCTATTTTGCCATTTTCATACACAGGCAGTCCATGGCACATGCAGGAATATGTTCAAAATGCATTGGCATCTTAGTGGAGGGAGAGAGATGGAGAGGGAGAGGGAGAGGGAGAGAAATCGAGAGAGAGAAAGAGAGAGAAAGTGTGAGAGAGAGACAGAGAGAGAGAGACAGCGAGAGAAAGCGAGAGAGGAGAAAGAGAGACATTAAGAGTAGAACTTCTGCTGGGTTCCACTATTGATTGATTGATTTTTTCGTGTTTCTGGGCGCGTCAACTGCTTCGGTCATTAGTCCCGTTAGTGTAGTGCATGTTTCTTTCTCGGGAGATGGCAGTGATCTTCCCCCGCTGGATGGCGAGATCCGGCACCGACCTACCGTCGGCTAGTGGGGTTGCCCCCTAACCAGGACTTTCCCACCAACGGGGCACCGCCCCAGTCGGGACAAGCTCTAAGCTCCCGACCGGTCTCCCGGAATATGTGGTAGTGTAGTGCATGTTAGTGTAAGTGTGTGTGTAATGGGAGAGGATAGGGCAAGGATGAGGAAGGACAGATCGCGCGCGGTCCGTGGCCCGTTTGGTAGGGTACTGCTCCGGCATTCGCCTGGTGTTGATCGGAGAAACCACGGAAAACTACCGATCAGCTGGCCGCTAGAATTCTCCTCCAGACAGCGACTGAATTCGACCTAGCTGAAAAGCTAGTGTCGAAAATCCTGTTGCCGTCAGGACTCGAACCTAGGATCTCCCGGTTAGAGGCGCTGCAGTGACATCAGTTGATACACTGAGCTACCGCTACCGGTGGGTTCCACTAGTTTATAATATATTTAGAAAAATAAAAGTAATAAGTTTGCAATATAGTTTTTGATAATAAGGAATAGATATTTCTACCTGGAAGTTTTTGATAAGCCAAGGTATTACTTTTAATTCCATGAAACCTCTTATGAACAAAACAGAAGAAGGGAAATTCCAAATTTCTTTTTCCATTTGACAATTAAGTTTAAAGTTAAAAGAAAATAACTGAAGCAATCAGGAGAGCAAAAAGGTTTTATATTATTGCCAATTCCATGAAATTTAGACTGGAGTTTATCTTAAATCTATTCTTTATCCAATATTTTGAGCAAAATGGATAAAAACTTCGGCAGCAACATATAACACTAACAGCACAATATATTGTGGTTGTGTATAAATTGATCAAAGTTTACATATGTACATATATGAAATAATAATAATAATTAGAAATTTTCTATCAATAACAAACTTTCAGTTTGTTCACTGCTTAAAATGTCAATAACAACTTTCAGTTTGTTCAATTCTCACCTGAATGTAAAAATGTTTTCATACTGTATTTTACTTTCAAGGAATGATTTAACTTCTGCATAAAATTTATTTGAAAGAACAAACCTTAATAAATGTGCGATCACAATGGGTGCATTGAAATCCAGGAGTCTCTGCATGCTCTGCCATATGTTTAGCAAGTTCTTCAGGAAATTGAAAGTTTTGTCCACAGAGAGTGCAGTTAACAGATTGTCGTTTTTGCTGAGACTTCTCGTGACTTTTCATGTGTCTCTGTAAGTTCATCTTTTGATGGAATTCCTGCACAGAACACAAATTTTCCATATCAACAGTAGTTACACTGCTCTATTTCTTTTCATGCTACACCTCTTACAGAATGAAGGCAATAAGGTTTTAACAACCAGTACTCTGATTTCCAGGCTATTATAATTTAATAATGATATTTAGGGAAACATTTTAATTTATTCTTTCCATGCAACTGTCAAAAGATGAAAACACAAAACATAAAAAATGGAAAAGTTAACTTTTCATTGTGTTATAATGAGTTTCCGATATTTGACTTGAGAATTTTTTAAATGTTGTTTAAAAATAAGAGTTTTGCCCAACTTGAATTGAAATAAGAACATGAATGCAAGCTTGTCACCATTTATTCATTTTATTGAGTTAGTGCACAGGAGCAGATATTATTAATTGAATAATACTAACACTTATTATGCTGGCAAATGACTCTTCTTTGACTGACAGCAAGCATGCTCTTTATTTTTTATATTTGAGTATCATCCAGCACAAAGTTTAACTTCAGGTTAGTGTAACTGTATCATCAAAACAAAATTCTTGTTGGTCTTGCTAACAAGGTCATGTGAGATATGTTTTCAACAATCATTGTTGCCAAATGAAATTGGGGGAGTGGTCAAGGTTTAACACACAGAATGATTAACTTTATTTCACAAATGTTGGCTAACATGTTTAATCTGAGCCATTTTACTCCTGATTATTGTTGACATTCTGCCAACTGGAGAATGTTTGCATGATAGCAATATACTATTTAAGTAGCTAGAATGCAATAAAAGTACACTTTAATACCTCGAAATATTATATATATGCATAATTCTGTGATTAAAATCTACATTTTTGTGAGTTTAATGAAAAAGATTTTGAAAGTAAACAATGAGGGCTCTTTGAAATGCTGTCCTACGGCCTGTTCTTTTACAACCATTTGACAACTTAATTAACATTCATACATATTCTCATCTGAAATGACACTTAACAGCTAACAATCTATATGGTTGGAGGAAGAAAACATTTCACATAATGTTGCATGGAAACTATTTTGCCTTCAAAACTTCTTGAAAAGGATCTACAAAGGAAGCAATTTGCATTTTCTCAACAGATTTAGGACATGACACATAATAATAAATGGGTGAATATGTGTCTTCATCTGTTATTATTAGAACAAAGCAAAGGATGCAAAGTTTTCAAGAAAAAACTTCTTAGAAAACTATCTAAATATGAATAATCTTACCTTGCCACACTGCGAACAGATAAATTGTTTTTGATTATAATGTTGCTGACGTATATGAGCATCCAAAGACTTTTTTGACTTCAGTAATTTGTTGCAGATGGTGCAACGCAACTGCAAACACAAAAAAGCACACTCTTTAAAAAACTGTTTTTGTAAGAGGATTCAGTTTTAAATAATATTATATGTAATTTCATGTAGTAAATAAACACTGCCAAAATATCTTCATATGCATCCCACAGTCTGTATGTTTATAATTATCATGGCATCACTGTCTGATCATAACAGTTAAATATGACAAAGGAAGATGAAAAGATAATTGTTCAACATTAATAACAAGACATTATGAGACATTTATCTGATTTGATTGAAGACTAATATTTACAGGTACTGAATGTACAGGTGATAGAAGTGTAATCCTGTTGAGCCTCAAGTTAAATACTTACGAGCACAAAATTATTTGTTTGTTACTTGGGAGTAGAATCTATTTTTTGTAACAATGAATTTTGAAAGAAAAATCCAAATTATCTAAAAGATAATATTGGATTATCTCTGTTACCTCTATTTTTATTTGGTACAAGAGTAAAACTTTTAATTTTAAAATTCACCACATTCATTGAATTTACACAAGCAACTATACTTATTTCAAATCAAACACTTTACACAAATTCACAGATAATATATCGTGTGGCACTAATCATGAATTTTTTAGATCTCTTGCAAAGTGATATTTGATATTGTTGCAACAACGTAAGGTTTTTGTTGGCAGACATAAAGCTCACTTGAACCTCCACAACACTTTCTCTGGTCCAAATTTCATAACAAGTAATGGGTACAACAAGAAAGCCTAGAAAAGGCATTATCTCCAATTTGAAAATGAACATTTCAATTATATTAATATTAATATTAATAATAATAATAATCATAATAATAATAATAATAATAATAATAATAATAATAATAATGATAATGATAATAATGATGATGATGATGATGATAATAATAATAATAATAATAATAATAATAATAATAATAATAATAATAATAATAATAATAATAATAATAATAATAATAATAATAATAATAATAATAGTAATAAAACTGCTTTATTGATATGATGAGGCTCATAAATTCTCATACCTGTGCTTCCTCATGTTTATACATATGTTCCATTAGAACATCTTTACGATGAAAACGTTTGCCACAGACACCACACTCCACTTTTCGTTCTCCTAAAAAGCAAATAGATAATTAGAACCAAAAATTAATAAGTGCATGTGATAGTGTAAAAGAAAGAGAGTAAGAGAGAGAGAGAGCAAATAGAGAGAGAGAGAGAGAGAGAGACAGAGAGAGAGAGAGCGAGACAGAGAGACAGACAGACAGACAGACAGACAGACAGACAGACAGACAGATAGACAGAGACAGAGACAAAGAAAGAAAGTGAGAGCAAGCGAGCGAGAACAGAGAGAGAACATGTGTATGAGTGCATGCATGTAGGTAGGTACGTGAGATTGCCAGTGTGCAGCATGCATATCAGTTTGAACTAATGAGTGTAAATATACAAATTCTCTGTTGGACAGAAAAACATTGAATCATAAATACATTTTTTCATATTAATGCCCACATTCATAAGCTTATTAATTTTTCACAGTGAAGGTCAACTAGAACCACAAACAGCTTTACATTCTTTTAGTGCCATCATGGAAATCTCAGAAAGCCCTAGAAAAATATCTATATTCATAATTTATCATAATTAGAAAGACATTAATTAAATAATTAAAAGCACTTTGAATCAAATGAAATATCTTGTTCCCTAAGATAAACAACTCATTAACCTTTGAAATTTTTATTCAGAGGAAGAAGTTGATTGATTGATTTTTTCATGTTCCGGGCGCGTCAACTGCTTCAGTCATTAGTCCCATTAGTGTAGTGCATGTCTTTTCTCTTCTCTAAACTCCCGACCGGTCTCCCGGAATATGTGGTAGTGTAGTGCATGTTAGTGTAAGTGAGTGTGTAAGGGGAGAGGATAGGACTAGGAAGGGGAAGGACAGATCGCGCACGGCCCGTGGCCCGTTTGGTAGGGTACTGCTCCGGCATTCGCCTGGTGTTGATCGGAGAAACCACGGAAAACTACCGATCAGAGCAGCCGGCCGCTAGAATTCTTCTCCAGACAGCGCTTGAATTCGACCTAGCTGAAAAGCTAGAGTCGAAAATCCTGCCGCCGTCAGGACTCGAACCTAGGACCTCCCGGTCAAGGAAGAAGTTGAGAGAAGATGAACATCAGCTAGTATTTTAATTGAATGACATTATAGAAACCATTAAAAACACATTTATTTTTAAAACACAACAAGTTCCAGTTATATTCAATACTCAATGGACAGGAACAACAGAAACCTATGATTCCCATGGGATGGTAACCTGAAGAGGCTGCCTGCCCAAGGCAAAGGGAGGTTCTTGGCAATGATTTCATTTTAACATAAAATAAATCACAATAATGCCATTTAATAACAAGTTTGGCCAAAGAACACTTATTAACATTACTAAACTGCAAAATCATGATAAAACAACAATACTCTATTGCAGTAAAAATGTTGGCAAGAATTCCAGAACCGGCAGTATCAGGGGCAAGTAGGCAAGATTGTCAAACATGAGTGTTCCGCGGGTTGCCTACACGTCACGGACTGCCACGTCACAACTGGCAGTGGCGCGAGTACAAGGGGATAAATCAATTTTTTGTCCAAAATGAGTATGCTAGAACATTGCTTTACTACAATACTATCATTTTGTATAGGGGCAATTTTCCTGGAGGCATCATGTCAATCCCAGAATATGCCACAGCCAAAAAATCATTTAAGAAAAAAAATTATCAAGTTTTTAACATTTTAGTAAAATTTATGAGAGGCAACAGAACAAAACCATTAACTATGTGGAACATACTGTATGAACCTTACCAGTTTGTAAAGTGTAAAGTACTTTAAATGAATTGTGAAGCTAATATATTTTGATCTGTTGCCCCATAAATATAGTTTCTACTAAAAATATAAAATCAGTGAGCAGAATGTAATATATAATAGCAGTAGGTAAATATAAACTCACCATGCAAAAGATGATGTGCTTTTAAGGCCCACTTTGATTTATAAACCTCACCACATATTTCACACATAAGTACCTCATCCGATTCAGAACGCTGACTAGGATTCATATTTCTTTTCAGTGAGGATGATGAAACGACTGAGGTAACAGATGGATTGTCTTTCTTTGGAGCACGACGTAGATATTTGAGGCTCAATTCAAAACAACGATGATGTTTAAAATCAGTCTACAACATACCCAAAGAAATTGGTATTTTAAACTGCTGGCAGGTCCATTAAAAAAAAGAATAAAGGAGAATGACAAAAAAAATTACTTCCATTTAGACACAAAAACCCTTACCATGAGATGGAAAGAACGGCCACACTCATAACAATGGTAATGGGGAACTCCATGTGTCAATGCATGCCTCTCAAGCTGTGGCACAGTTCCAAATCGATGACCACATTGACAGCATTGTTCCAAGAGATCAAGGCACACATGTTTACCTAACCAAATCATTTATGATATAAATTGCAAAACTCAGAAATATAATCAAATTACAATTATACATTCACAAAAAAGATAAGAAAAACTGTTAATACGAAAAATTATCTTTAAACAGTGAGGCCAATTGTACATTAAAGTCGATCATTTTCAATGCAGAAATCAATTGGACATTATAATAAATAATTTTCAATTTAGTTTTTTCTTAGCTCATGTCCTATCGTGTATAGGTCTGTCCGTAAATAATGTTTAAAAAATTTGGAGTACTTTGAATATCCCTTCTCCCCACTGAAACGCACCTGCAACATGCGCTTGAACCTTCCCCTCTAAATAATTATGTAACACTTGCGACATTCCATCCCCACTTACAGAAAGTAAAAATAAATTATATCACAGGAAAAAATGTATCAATTCTTTTTATGATATGTATTAATTTTTTTTATAATTACATTAGTTAACAATGCTCAATGCACCTAACAATAAATTTGGGGACAATTTTTGAGTAAAGAAAGGATGTGTAGACAAGGAAATTTCTGACAAACCCTGCACATCATGGATGATGCATGGGCAAGAGTGTGCTGTACCAATTTAATTATCAAGAATTTACTATACATAATTTTTTAATATTTATCTCATAATCCAACATATCATTATACTATTGATGAAAACGTATTTCCATTTTTTTTTTAATTTATATATAATAAATGTTTAATTTATTCATATTTTTTAAAATTTAATTAATTCATATTTTAATGTTTTAGTTCAAGACTGAAAAAGTAATTATTTCAGCAAATGCTGAAAAATTTAAAGAAATAAATATCACAGTTAGGTAACACTAAACTCACACGCCCCTAATATTCACATGTAATGTGTCTCTTTACTTTCAAAACTATTACCTTTACAATTACAAATCATCTTATGCTAGGTTCCATGTTATACTATTATATAAAAAGGAATATTATTTATATCATTTGTACAAAGATAAATCTTTCTTCTTTCAGCTTTTACCTCTTTCTTGCAATGTCCGGAATGAACGATGGCAATGTGCACACGAAAGGGGATGTGTGTGTCGATATACATGTTGCCGGTACAACAATAATTGTCGAAAAGGTTCATTGCATTCAGGACATACAGCCGTATCAGCATTTCCAGCCTGTGGGAAAAATAAACATTTTGGTACAATGCCCAAGATTTTCTACAACAATATGACATGATAAGAGTAAGTCAGATGGAAACACAGTAGTCTACTCCACACAAATATTTTCATATGCTATATAATCACATTATGTAACAAGAGTATCCAACTAGATTGAAATTAATAATTAGAATAAAAAGAAAAGTTTTTTTAAAATTTGTATCAACACATTTTAATGAAATAAGATCCACTATATTCCTCTTAAGATACTTTACTGGTCACCTAAAAGTAGATGTATCTCTACAAACTTCCTACGGTATAGTCCACTCTTATTTTCATATCGTATTGAAATACGGGGAGCCAAAAAAATATTGGTAATCTTTGGTTTTGTAAAAGGTCTCAAAGGTATTCAAACTGACACCAAGTCAGTTTTGTAAAGATTTCTACTTAAAATTTTATGAAATACTGAACAGTAGGCTCTACACTTTTAAATTGTTACTTTTATTAAGAAACAATCATAATCAGTATCTGGGGAGCAATATAGTTTTTTTAATTATGATACTCCAGAGATAGGGACTACATTACAGGGTACATTCTACTAGAGAGCTAATACATACTACAAGGTATCTGGTAGATACAACTTATAGCAAATCCTCAACAGTCAAACAGGGAGTGGTGGCACAGGGCATCAACTGATGTCACTGCAATCCCTCTGACCGGGAGGCCCTAGGTTTGAATCTGATGGCAGCAGGATTTTCAACATTAGCTTTTCAGCTAAGTTGAATTCACTCACTGTCTAGAGGAGAATTCTAGCAGCCGGCTGCTCTGATCAGTAGTTTTCCATGGTTTCTCCAATCAACACCAGGCAAATGCCGGAGCAGTACTCTAACAAACGGGCCATGGACCGTGTGCGATCTTTCCTTTTTCTTCCATGTCCTATCCTCACCCCTTACCACACACTTACACTAACATGCACTACATACCACACATGCCAGGAGACTAGTCGGGGACTTGTCCCGACTGGGGTGGTGTCCCGATAGTGGGAGGTTCCTGGTTATGGAAAAGCTCACTAGTTGACAGTAGGTGTAACTCTTCTATAACCTAAACAGTAGTGTTGTTTCATTCTTGACTCAGTAAAGAACACTTCTTTCACTTGTTATTTGAAATGAATGAGCTGAGGCTGCCTTCTCTGTTTAGTCTTAACTTGTCAGTAAAGTGTCTTTATGTTAATAAATTTCCGTATGAAACATATAGCCAAAATTGGCACAATAGTCTTATGAGTTTGCAAGATACTGAACTGCATAGTAACAGATGTAAGAAAATGGAGGTGGGAGATATTCCCTTGCTCTCTCACACTACCCTCCCTCTATACCAAGTTCCAAGCGGTAATCTGTTCCAAAATGCTCTTGCATTAATGTCATCTGTGGTGTTTTCAAGGATAGTAGGTGCTGCAATTTTCTCATGAAAATCTCAAAATATCTGTGTAGGCTTAATCTTGTTGAAAGATTTTGACATTTCTTTTTCAAAACTTTTGAGGAAACTGAAAAAATTCTTATAAAAAATAGTATTGTTAAGCATTTAATACAAAGCACAACTTTAACACATAACGCTGTTGAAGGCCCAAATATCCTTTATTCACAGCGAATATCCTTTGTTCATGTGAATATGATATTCACTGGAGTATATTACCCTCTCATAAGGCTATAAGATTTTGGAGTCTCCTCTATTGTTTTATTATTTCCACATTAATTCTGAACTTAATATTCACATCATTAAACATTAAGTAGTGTAAACACATTTTGATATGTTTTTCAAAACAGATTGTTTTGCAGAAGTTTTTTCTGCTAAGCAATTTCAAAAGCCTTTTTAAATATTCAGCTTCCCTATATGGATGAAATCATGCCCAGAAGAATGATGTAGATTTCCTCACATCATATAAACATAGAACTTACTCTTAAGAAGATCTGATTACCACTGTCAATTTCATGCGTTAATTTCATGTTCATTAGAGTGATAAGAAAGCCATAAACATAAATCTCATTCAATGGAGTTTCCTTTAAGACAATATGGTAGTCACATATATGATATATTTTTCTTTTTCTTCCTTCATTTTTACTTTTTTTCTATTCCTGCTTGCATTGTATTTTTGAGGTAAGATGTATTTTGATCAATTGTCTGATCTACCAATTTTTTCTGCAGTACATAAATAAATATGTACATATATGTTTAATCTAAATAATGGATATGTTCTAATTTTGAAACTCAATGTTATCTTCTATCTTGGAACTCTTCCTAGATCATTTGCTTATTAATATTTTTAAAAATGAATCTGTTTTAAATTTTGTTTATTTGTAATTTGTTAGTGAAATGTGTCTGCCAATATTTTGATTTTTGCTTTCTTTTATAAACATTTTTATTTCTCTTTTTTTTCTTCTTTTTCATATGTCTGTTTACTGCATTTTCCCTTGCATTTCATTGTGTTGATATGTTTGATATGGATATGTTGATATGGTTTAAGTTTTCTTTTAGTTTCAACCATTCGATTTGGAATGAGAGCATGTAGTTCCTGAACTTTTTTCTGCCTTTTTATCACAATTACATTATTTCTATCAGGGGCACAGGTGAGAGGCTCCACTAGGCTCCACATCTTGAGAGCAGCAATTTAGAAAGTATATCACTTTTGTTTCTGTAGGTAATTCAGTGTAAAATTGTAGAAAATTTTAATATTGCAGCAAAATCACAATAAGCAGAAAAAGGTATAAATGCCATTGATGACTTTTTGGTTTAGCTCTTTTAGAAATTATTGACCGTCAAGGTTCTTTCAATTTATCAGTGGAAGAGGCAGCCAAAATCTGATCAAAATATAGACTCTATTATCAAACAAGTGAGTCACTTTGGTGAAAAGTCACTCTGATAAGCTTTGACCCATTGTGCCAAGATGTTTCAGTGTTACTATACACAAGAGCTAGATAAGGTTTCTGTGAAATAATTGACATAGATTGAAAACTCTAATTTCTTTTCAATACAATCTTTTCATTTAATGCTCTTCTTCCACTTTTCATTTAAAAAGGATATTTCAGAAAAGTAGAAGTTATTTTCCTATCTGTCCATCATTTACAGCACACTTCATTTGTTCAATGGACAATACTCGGTAGAGTAAATCTTCAATGCCAGAGTCCTGGATTGTAATAACTGATCTCCAGGACTTGTCCAATTCTTAAATTCAGAGGAATTTGAGAAGATGATTTTTCCAGTAATTGTTTTCTATGTGCTCTATGCAGAAAACCTGACAAAACCAAAAAATGGTGGCCATGAATTTTCCACAGATGATTGCATCTGGAACTTTTGGAAGTTAAAGAGCTTTGATCTTCCATTGCATGGACTCTTCTTTAGTTTTCCCAAAAGTGTAGATCCCAAAAATGTTTCATCTCCCATAACAATGACCCAGGAGTACCATTTTCAGGAACTATAACAAAAAGTTTTGAATTCTTTTGAACATTTCCACTCGCTACTGCATATGGAGAGGTTTGAGCATTTTGGGAACCCACCATGAACAAACTTTTGCCCTGCCCTAACTTTAATTTAGGATGCTCAAGATATTCCAAACTCTCTAACCACTGTTGCCATGCTTATCATGCATTTCAAAATCTTCGATTTTCTTGCACATTTCTGAAGAACCTGCCTCCAGAGGCCTCACAGGGTGTGCATTATCTTATTTATTTCTTAGCCCCATTTGTAAATTTCTCAGATCAGTGATAGGAATATGAAGGTGCTTTACTTTCCTTCAAATTGATTTCTTCATGTCCTTTCCCTTCCTTCATGAGAACTTTGAAAACCATGCTCCAGCTTTACCTGATCCATGACTATTCATATAGTACTATGGTTGGTAACCTATTACTCAGCTAACTGAAAATGAAATGCCCCAAATCTTGGAATAAATAACAGCAGTGTGCAGATAAGTCTGAACTTTTTACAGAAAGCTCAACAGTTGCCTAGTTATTTAGGTAGAAAACTTATATAAGTAGTGCCCTCTGTATTATTCTACGATTTAAACTCACAACTTGACAATCAGTTCAATGGCATGAAGGTAGTAGAATATGTATCCCTTATTTCTGGCTTTATCTGATGCTCATCAGGAAAAACTTGTTGGAAAAATTTGCAGAAACCTTTGATCACATAATACAATTGATTAGATCACAAATAGCAATTAGAAGTTTCCTCAAATTTCAATGAAAAACATGCAGAAAACATGTGAACAGCTTCCTAATCTAATGTTGATTGATCATTGTTCTTTAATTTCTGCCTCTTCAGATGTCAGAGGCTGATGAACATAAATGTTACTTTTACAGTAGTCAAAAACTACCTTACAAGTTCTAAATTAAAACTGATCAAACAAGTTCTAAGACTCAAGGGTGCTTATTTATTTTGGTTGTATTGTCAACTGAAAATAAAAGGGCACCACACATTAATGTTGATACAACTTTTAAATATCTCTGCTAATGAACACAAGAAACAACCTTCAACTCTCATGTTTAAACAATGCTTTTTTCTGTTGAAGAAATAAATAATTTCCCCTAAATGGAAAACGTTATCTTTAAGCTTTATTCCTTTAAATTGGCCTTTTACAATTTCTCTATGCTCACAAAGTAAAAGCCTAATATTATTCTAGTTTGTTAATATTTCAACAATATTGAAACAATAAGAGAACTCCCAACATGAAATGTTAAATCTAACAATTAACATCTATTATTTGCTACCTTCAGTCTTCAAATATGTAAAATCACATTCTACATATGCATAATAGTTTATGTATACTCATTTTTAATGTTATGTATACCCTTATGAATTATATTTAAAACTCATAACTTCACATTTGGGAATCTCAGTTACAGGCACCATTTTTAACTATTGTACTAGGGCCCCTAAGACCCTAATTATGCACCAGATTTCTAATCTATCAGATTATTGTTGTTTGAGGTGATTATATGTTATATTCACATTTACTTAATGGACCTTTCTGTTACATATCAATTATAAATCCATTTTGACTTGCTGTTAGTTGGAATTTAAGTGTTAATCTTCATGATTGATTTATTAATTTAAGTGATTTTTCTTCTCTTTGAATTGCCTATTCTTCAATTATTCCATAATTGCAAGAGTGGTCTGAAAAGTTCTTGGCCAAATAGTAAAAATGAAATTATGGTTCAAAAAATCCTTTCATTTCTCAACAATCTCCATTAATACTTCACTTCATCCAGTGATGTTTCAGATCCATTATTTCTTCTTTTTAGAATTTTTTCAAAAGTGTTATAGAACACTCATCTAAAACTGCAATCGCTTTTTGAATGGATGGAAAATATTGACCAACATGAGAGATGTTGAGATTTGGACTGAAGTGGAAGTCCAATGTAGCCAAATCTGAGGAATAGTGTTAATATTCTAGCACTTCATAACCCAAAGCCCTCAATTTTCCCATCACCAAGTCAATTTTGTGGGACATTGTCTTCATGGAAAAGGACTTTCTTCTTCTGCAAACCATGTCTCTTTTTGTGAATTTTTGCATCTACTTTCATTATACGGTAAGAACAGTATTCCCTAGTAGTTGTTGTACCTTTTCCAAAATAATCAAACAGAATTCCTTCCACATCGCGAAACACAGACGCCATGAGTGTCTGTGTTTTTGCCAGTGGCACCGTCTTTGCCTTGTTTGGAGCTGAAGGACCAACTTCTACCCACGGCCTGGTTGTTGTTTTGATTCTGGTCTGTAATAGTAATGTCGAATCACAGATTGAAGCAAAAAAAAGCACTATTTTCTTCTCAAAACAAGCCAAGCACTGTTCCAATAGTTTCATGAAAATGCCTTTTTGATCCGCCACAAGCAAACCACGCAAGCCTTATGCAAAGCTTTCTCATATCTTCAAGCAAATTGTGACTGACACATTTCTTGGAAATTCATACTGTCTCAGCAATTTCATGCACCTTTGTATACCAATCTTCCAGGACCATATTGGTACTTTTTTTTGATGATTGACAATGTTGTTACACTTCTTTCACATCCTTCACACACGTCACCTTGGTTGCTCCCACAGCCATCTTTAAACTCATCTGCCCATTCTTCACAGTGGAAATTGAAGGAGAAAAGTCACTATAAACTTCCTTCATCCTTAAATGAATTTCTGTTGACAAACCTTCTTTTACTTTCGAGTACAAGAAAACTTTCTAACTGCTCAGTACTTGATTTTCTCCATTTCACTGAATGCATGATTTGAGACAACTGGCCTCAGCCAATCAGTGGATGGAACAACTTGCTATTTTGTATGGAGCCTTCTACAAGTTGTAACACATATAATCTTGCGAGTAGTGTTACAATTCTGAGATGAGGTCGAGGACTTCTCAGACCACCTTCATATATTGTCTAGACTTGGCCATTCACACTTTTCCGTTTCCAACTCTAGTATAGTTTTTCTTTGTTCTTCCCAGAATCTTTTAATAATTTTTCCCTCTTTTTCATTTTGAATTAAATGAATGTAAATGAAATATATTTCACCATTTTTGTTTTCTGCTGTATCTTGAAGGGAAGCCTCAATATTATCTATTTTTTGATTATTAAGTTTCCAGTAGTTTTTGCCCTTCTTTCTTTTGGTTCCTCTTATTCTGGAATAGAACACTGCTCTTCATGTGATACATGTATGAAAGCTTCATCTGTGTGTCACAATCTTTAAAAAGTAGCAAAGGTGACACACCTTCCAGAGGCAGCTGATTACAGGAGCAAATAATAAAAGAATGGAGCAAATATGGCTAAATATATGGCAAGAGAAATAGAAAAATCTTATTAAATCCTGACATAATTCCATGGTTTTTGTAGACCACAAATTTCACACGAATGACTGCATTTCAAACTCACATGTTGAAAAAGGACATGCTAGCCAGTACACTAATGTCCATTTTGATTAAGATAATCCAAACTTCTCACCTGCAAAGCAGCAGCAGGGGCACAGATTCGTGTGTGCAGTGCCACGCGTTCAGAGGTTGCCAACGCCAATGCACGACCACAATGTTCACAGTCTTTTGTAGGATCCTGATGCTCAGTCATTTCATGTCGTTGCAGTGCTGCCTCTGATGAAAACATACGCCGACATGTATCACATCTCAATGTTTGTATTGAAGTCTGAGCTTTAGTAGAAGGTGTAGCACTAGCAATTTCTTGAATGCCTAGCATAGAAAGAGGCTGAGCAGATAGTTCATTGGCTTGTGATAACTCACTAGAACACTTTTGTATATGCTTTTCAGCTACTTCCTTTGATGTAAAGTTGCTGGCACAAATTGTACACTGGTAGCGACGAGAACCTACCAGTAAACACATCAGATAGTACAGTAAATATTATATCAGGGTGTTTCCATCAGAACATAAGTGAGATGAGTGGAGAATTAAAAATATTACAAAGGCAGAATATAACCAAAAGTTATAATCTGAAGATCACAAGATAAAAGAATAAAACATTCAGAAATATATTTACCAGTGTGATTAACAAGGTGACGAGTAAGTTGCCTTTTCTCTGGAAACTTCTTCTGACAGAAAGGACAGCTCAAAAAAACGCTATTTCCTTTAGAACGCATGGTTTGTGCAGGGCAATCATGCTGCTGCAAGGTTTCCTTGCGAGCAAAAACTGCACAACAGGCAATGCAAGTGAATTCCCCAGTGTGCTTGCGTAAATGACGATACAAATAAGCCATCTTTCCAAATGATTTATTGCAAATATCACATATATATGGTGGCCCAGAGGAAATGTAAGATTGCTCTACTTCCATTTCTGTATCTACCTGTAACATTTTAAGAAATTCACAACTTTATATGATCCTCAAAACACAAAAGAAAATTCTAGTAACACATCAACTCAAAGTCTTCCAAAGTGGGTAATACCATTGGGTATAACAGTAAAACAATAGATACTACAGTGTTCCAGTGAGCAGAGGTAACCTCAGGAGAAATTGGAAGGATTCAATGAAACAAAGAGGTAGAGCCATGACTAAACAGTTTCACTGTAGTGTAATCCAAAATTATAACTATAGTAATTACTCCCCCCCCCCAAAAAAAATAATGAAAAATAAAAATCTTATTCTTCAAAGTAAACAATTTATTAATTGTCATTTATTAAATTAATATTAGCTGATGACTGGTAATAACGATCAATGCATATTGCGAGCACACAATCTAAAAGAGTAGGCACATCCAAAACTTAAGTACGGGCAATTTTTAGGTTCTGTTCTGAGAAAATTGTACTATGGTATTGTACCATAGTACAATTTTCTCAGAACAGAACCTAAAAATTGTTACTATGTCTAGTAACAATGTTTATGAGTGATACAAGTAATGAGTTGGCTAACATTCTCTGCAATAATCTCCACCATAGATTCATTTTTTTTGTTAACCAGAACTTGATTGTTTATACACCTTTAGAATAGACTGTTACCAGAAGTATATTTTGTTTCAACTAGTACATGCTTGGTCAATTTCCTTTTCTTTTGAACACTGCTGATTGTAGACATGGTTTGGGTGGTGTGAGATACCATCATAGAAGAGCCATAAATTACTTCTGGTTATCAATCAGCATCTGTATTTCGCTCCATTGTTATTTGTTGTAAGTATCATCTGTTTATAATAGTTTTTTCAAATTCTGATTGTTATTTTAGTGTAATTGTTTATAATGTATGTGAGTAAATAAAATTGACTTGTTTTTATAATATTGCTTTTTGATTTTTTGTACAATATGTTGATATACTTATATGATAGAAATACATTTTCAGAAATATGGACAAACAAAGAATTAAAACTATATTCTATCGATCAAGAAACATGAACCTGCTACTACCGTACTACTATACTGCGTTCAAATAACCTCAAACACCATGGGCCTTCATTCATCAAAATGACCACGACTATCGATCAAATCTAGGCCCACGAATGTTCCAAATATCAGGTTTTGCTCAAGATCATTGTCATTCAGCATTGTGCATTTGACAGTCTTTAAACATTTTATTATACTGCAACAAGACCATAATTAGTCGAAACGAGGATGGATAGCTGATAATCGCGATTATCTGCGCTTAAACGGCCGATCTCAGGCATTTAACTCCACGTGAGTTTAACTTCCAGTAATCGCGTTTAAATCACGTGGTGAAACTCACGAGAACTTTAAACGCGATTAAACTCCAAGATAAACGAAGTTAAACACATAATCGAAGGTGGTGAAACCGGCCCTTAATTACTTTAAAAATTGGTTTAAAATTAAAAGTATATTACACCGTTATATTTTGATCTCTGGGCAATTTGCCACACAGGGTAAGTTCCGTAATCATCACAGTAATTGATAATAGTTTGCATCTCTGTATTGTATATTGATGTGTTGATTTATATGTTAATTGGTAAAGTGATCTTAGGATTAGAATACCAATGTGGTAATGAAAGATGTTTTGACCAAATGCTTAATCTCATAAATATCAGTAAAAATGTTGTTAATTTATTTCTTGTTACACAAACTATTTCTTTCATGAAATTTTAGCCAAAGAGGATCAAGAATTCATATCATGCAACCACTCACAGATGAATTTTGCAAAATAATCACTTTTCCATTATCATTTCCTCTAAAGTGGTGATTATTGTGCTGCCCTGTTTGGAAAGAGACCTTATTATAATTTTGCTGATAACTACATATGGCATTTTAACCCTTTACACTTGTAGGATATCTGTGTCATGACATGTAAGAATGCACTCTGGGGTGGAATGTTTCTAAGCACTGCGAGGTTCCTCAGCTCGTAAGGCATCCATAAGATGACATTGGAAAATGGCGGCATAGCTCATAGCAGATACTTTGCATGCCCCCATTCCAGCTCGTAACTGATTTCGCCAGTCACAGGAGATATTTGTATACCAAAATATAATTGTTTTTATTCAATTTCTGATTTCATATTTTCCGTATAACTGATACATGACACGTTCATACAGAATCTACAATTATTTCAATTGATATTTCAGAACTATTATATTAAATTAAAAGCAGGAAATAAATTCCATAAATAAGGTTCATTATTTTAGTATTTCATAGACATAAGTTTGGAAGTTAAAAAAATACAATTCTGTAAGTTTTAAAGAGGTTTAACTTGCTAAATTAATAATATACACTATAATGATTTACATTTTATTAATTTTCCTTGAATTTCCTTATTGTATGAAATTGTTGGAAGCATTTTCAGGGTCTTTGCTGGCTCACTGGGACATGTTTTGCAGAAAAAAATTGTTGCATTTCTCCCGTTTTTTCTGTTGCTGCAAACATGACAAACACATAGTTGATTCCATAAAAGACGGAATGGACACTTCCATTTAAACTGTAACCCCTTTCCTGTGATCTCCTAAGGATACAAAAATGAGCCTTTTTCTAAAATTTTTACTTCTCATCTCATTACTTGTTGTGTAGTTTGTACAATGTATATGCATTGGTAATGGACACATCCTCAAGCCAAAAAGTGATTTCCTACACCATGTGCCTGTTTTCCGTCCAAAAAAACAAGAGAACAATTCCCAAGTTGGATCATGCTGTGTCCTGATCTGCAACATTGACCAGCACACAAACAGCACTAGGTATTTCAAATCAGTAAAATGCCAAAATGTACGATAATCCTATAACATTATTACGTCAACATTAGGTAAAAATATAATTGTAAGCCAGATCGATTCAACACTGAAAATTTTATTTTCCACACCAGGAAAATACCTGGACATTTGTGAGATGCACTACCAGTCAATCAGAGATTTTGGTGGGGCATCTTAAGAGACACAACAAGTTTTGGGACATGTCACTTTACATACTCATATGAGATGGTAGCCATTATTCTCCTGTCATCTCAAAGATGCTGTACAAGTTGTAGGATGTGTATTACATTCATTGTGTACAAGTGCAAAGGGGTTAAAGGACCATCACTTTATCTACTATTCTCTGGGTCCTATTAATATATCATTCCTTCAAGGTTTCAAGCTTGAGTCAAATGCCCATTTTTTGAAGTGACCAGCCATTTCCCTGCATTTTCTCTGAAAAATTTCTGCCTTTTAATATCAAGGGAGATACTATAAGAAATGAGATAAAATGGAATAAAAGTTCATGTTTGTTTGGGGTTAAAGTAAAAATTAGTTGGTTCAAAACTGGTTTGAGGTATTTTTAAATTCCACATTCATGTTCCAAAGATTTTCTTATGACAGACTATTACTTTTAGTTATTGTAATTACAATTACTTACCAAAGCAGTTAAATCTGGAGATGGATGAAGGTCTTGTTGCTCTTCTGATACAGGTTGATGTGGAGCTTGGATATCACCAATATTTTGGACTTGGATCTGGAGCTCCATTTGAGTCTCTACTTCAGTATCAGTCTTCATTTGCACTTGTTTTGAAGCTTCATTCTGTTTATGAGACAGTGAATGTGGTTGATAGTGGGTGTGGGGATCAACCACCTGAGTAGAGATTTTAGTATGGGTAGAAAGCCAATGCTGACTTTCTGCTTGGGGCAGCACTTGGGTATGCGCTTGCTGATGGAACTGAGTTTCAGGAGTACCCTGAGGCTGATGGAGCTGAAGATGAAGTTCAGATGGAGTCTGCACTTGCTCTTTGGATTGTACCTGTAGCTGAGGTTCAAGGTTTCTCTGCAACTCCTCCACTGTGGGAACACCATTTTGTGAATTTGAATTTGCATCTAATAGTAGACCATCTAACTCAGCATTTATCTCTGATGTAGTTGCTTGCAGTAATCTGGTTTCTTCATTGTTATCTGCAAAGAATTTATTACTTCATATATAAAACGTTTGTAAGAGAGAAAAAAAATTAATAAAAGCAAACCTCTCTCCAGAGGCAACACACTCTTTCCTCTAGCAACATGTTATTTAAATATTAATAATATTTAAGTTTCCCTATGAATAAATTAAGTTTATTTATGCCTGAAGATAGGACCAAACAAGTAAACTTGAAATGTTATAACACTGCAACTACACACTGAACAATTTTAATTGTCATCGAACATTGTACATGAATACACTGAATGCATGATTACACTGTTCATGAATACATTTAGATGAAAGCAATTTTCATCTAAACTTTAAAAAAATTAAAGATGTATATATTTTTAAAACCCCTCCCAACTCATTTTGTTAGAGTTTTCAACTGATGGCTGAAGTGTGAGTAGGAAAGAAACAGCAAAACATTTACCAAAACTATGCAAAACTATGTGCTGTAGTAGCATCACTAGTATTCCAGTTTCTAACTCAAGCTCACTTTCTATTCATCAGCACTGACCTAACTATTGTATCTTGAGATTTCACAAAATTCATGTAGTTGCATGTGAAAGGTGATTTGCTTCTAATTAGTCCCACAAAAATTACTTTTCCTCAGAACCATACTTTTCAGTGTTTAAAAATTTTTATAACTTTGAAGCCTGTAAATAGTGATTCATGATTAGAACATTTTGACAAGAGCTTGACTTATATCTTATATCACCATTTTTATTTGACACAAATATTCAAAATTTGCCACCAAAAACCAAGATTTTGTAGCTACAGTCAGTGTTTCTGCAGAAATATTCATCTGGTCAAAAAATGTAGGAGTGGGGGTAATTTTTATTTTCTTGTATATATGTATGTACAGAGTAATATTCATAGTCTAAAGAAAAACATGATTGATTCCAAAAAAATGTTGGATATTTTTTCGAAACATCCATCCATCCATTTGTGAACCATACTACCACCTAAATTACTTGTGGCAATTTTTTTAAAATGAATATTCCCTAATCGATCTGGCCCAATGAAGCCATACAATTTTGAAAAGAATTCTTTGAATTTTGTGGGTATTTTACACAAAGCCTCTAGGACATTTTCAAAATTTTCTCAAAAATGGCTCCAAATATTTTCTTTAAACTTCTTGTAAGAATAGAGTGAAATACAGTTTAAAGATGGCCTAGGCCTAACTTTTACTGTTACCTCTGAACTTTTGCAAAATTACCATGTGGACTTATCAACATCACTTGAAAAAAAAAATGTTGGGACATACCTCTCTGTCCTCAATGACTGACAATTTTGTGCTGTTATCTTTTAGTTTAAAAGGAGTGTGACCTTTTAAACCTTCTGGAGGGTTGTGGTTAAAAAATTGGGGTAATGTACCACTCCAAAGGGGCAGCTGAGTAAAAGAAGGGTTAGAGTGCCAGCTTACAACCCTTAATGCCTGAACAATTCTTAAGAGATCAATAAAAAAACTACAATTACAGGACTACACAAAATACAAAGCCATTATCAACAAAACACTGGTTCAAATATTTAAATTTTCAAAGTCCCTACAAAGTTACTCTATTCACTGATTCATCTAAAATGTTCCTTTACTAGTTTAGTTTAAAAGACTGCTTTCAGACTGCTAAACATTCTGGAAAAACCAAACGTCATGGAATAAGACAGTGAACCAAAAGCTGCTTTCAAAGAAAACTAAAGCAACAATATTGGATCATTATAAGCGAAATAAACAAGGCTAGTCCCAACCCTTAAAATTTCACATATTTTTTGAGTACTTGAAGTACTTGCTAATATAAATAAAATCCCTGGGTACAAGAACAGTAAAAAAAATTGTTTTGAAGTTATCCTGGTTTGAAATTTCAGAAAAAGCATGCAGTGAAATTGCTGCATCCAATACTAAAAAAAAATTGTATTATCTCAGAAATTTTGAAAGATAGAAATATTGTTTATATATAATTTTGAATCATGTAAATAATACTTTTTAGGCATTTAGAAGAGAAAAATATATTTCAAACAATTTTCCAAATGAACAAATATATATTTCAAAATTTAATTGAAGGTATTGCATTTTTTTTAACAAAAAAAATATTTGATTTTTTATTGATATAACAACTGTATAAAAAGGTTGAATCAGGGATGAAAATGGGATCAGGCGTATTCAAATTATTGAAACTTTACACATGGAGGAGTGTTTAATACTGTATTCCTCCATATGGCTCATGAACATAGTGGAAAATGCTGAGGTAAAATAGTTTGTAACTCCTGATCCCATTCCCATCCCTAGTTTATTTGGAGTGGAATGACCCTATAGCAAAAGAGGAAAGTGTTTCAAGAGAAAAATGTGTTAAACCTAACATTTAAATCCTCAGAATGACAGTGCAGAATGCTTGACTTTCAAATTAATAACTACAATTAAAAATTAAAACAATTAAATACATTTGTGCAACAGTAAAAAATTATAGAAAACCATAATGAACCATAGAAACCCATAATTTTAAGCAAATAATTCTTCAACGAGTGACACATATTTGCATGAATCTGAGTTTTACTGAAAAATGATTATTAGATCACAATGAAAGTGATTGTTAAGTCCAAATCAATTAATCAACTAATTTTCTCAACATGAAGAACCATGTTCTGATGAACTGTTTCATATTTCTGATGTGTAGTGAGCAATGTGCTCATTCAATCCATTAGTAATTGCATAATTAATTGTAATAATGTAATTCTGGACCAGAAGAAGAAACAACACATTTATAATAAACTCACTCTTAATTTTTTCCCCCCGTATAAATTGAGATAAATATGGGGGGGAAAAGTTTTTACCTTGCAATGTTTAAATTTTTTTTGGGGTGCCAAGGAAAAATTCTTATTCTTCCAGGGTATAGTGAGTTGGGAATTTCAGGCTGTCTTAAACTAAATAACTACTTTGTATAACAAACAGATTTTTACAGTGTTACCTTCATAAATATAAAATGGAAAAGTGGGATTGCTTACCTTTCAGTATAGAAGTATTTTTATCAGTTCCATTTACAGGTTGAAAACCAATTGAGGGATGTTCTCTGGCATTCAAGCTAAGAGTCTGAGGCATGCTATCCACAGAATCATGATGCACAGACAAAAGAAGTCCTTCATTTCTCATCCACTCAAGTGTACTTTTCCCCTTTTCATTGTCATTTCTTAACTCAACTGAACAAACACTGTCATCCTTTCTTAATTCAGCTGTGCTATCTGCAGGTTGAATAGTTAACATTACATTACTGCTCTCTGCATCTGCAGCAATTAAGTCACTAAAATCTTTTGTAAGTTCCTCTCTACACACACTACTTTTTTCTTCAGGTCGTGGGCTTCTCAACATATTTGTGCGAGACACATGTGAACTAGCTTCAAAGTCAAAGGCCATAACATCTGATGACAATGTACTTTCTATACACTGATCTAGCATTTTGACTGGAGTATTCAGATCAGAATTAGATGCAACACACATATTGGTACACCTCACAGAATCTGTTGGTGGTGATGAAGTGCATGCATTCATCATATAGTCAGTGCTATTTGTATCATCCACTGCCAACGGAAGTTCAAGAGCACCCAATTCATAATCAAGTTCTTCTCTCTCTAAATTCTCACCGCTCAAGCTCATTTCCATAAGTGAAGCATTTTCAGAATTGGAATCAGTGTAAGGAACAACATTATCATAGCACATATTACTAGTAATGGCTGATGGGAGTAAAGTTCCTAAGGGAGATCTAGCATCAGATGTAGGATTTCCTTTATTCAGAAAAGAATCTTCTGAATCCAGACAAGGTAGCTGTACATCATCTGCAGCTGAATTGTCATGTGTTACATGGTCAGCTGGTGGGTCAGCAAGAAGGGGAGACTGTGGAGTAACAATAGGATCTACAACACTTGGCATAATTGGTACGGAGGGTGGCAAGATGCCCTGGAGAGCTTGGGGCAAACTGTCTGGTACGTTTCCATTAGCCATTATAACTAATTGCTGAGATGTAACTTCCCCATTTTGTGATGCACCAGATGTTGCAGAATTATTTGTAATACCATTTCCAGTAGAAAGGACATCTACAAGAGATGAGGATCCATCTTCATTTTCAACAAGAAACTGTAAACTATACCCCATGCTCAATAAACTTTTAACATCACGAACAACAGTATCACCAGCTACCCGTGTAAAGAATTCATGGTTTAAGATTGTCTCAGGTACTTTGGCAGGGCGTGATACCGGTTTTTCACGAGTTGGTTGTTGAAAGCTTTGCAAGAGGAGATCAATATCCTTCTGTTGATCAATTGGAATTAACAGATTTTGAAGAGCATTTTCACCCATAACTGCCACAAGTTTTCGACTGTTTTCTTCCAACTTTTCTGCATTTTCTTGTAATGTGACTGATGGTTTCACTGGCACTAAATCAGTAGTTAGAGAACTACTTCGTATATCTTGGGTATCATTTCTTGTAACAAGAACAGAGTCACAGTTCATGACTATATTTCCATTAAGAGATGGATTTTCCTCAATGTATGTTGTACTTCTGGGGAGAGAATCCATTGTTTGCTGCACACACGGAGCAGTTAAAAAACTTTCAGACTCAGAAATTTTTTCACATTTGTCAAAAGAGTCACTTGGCTTCTCAAGAATGTTTAAAGATTCCTGGAACAGATTCATACACCCATTAAATCAATACATCTCAAATCGGATTTAATTTCACCCATTAAATCAAATGAGATTTAATGATAATTAAAGGAATTTAAAATGTGCTTACTTTGACTCTTAAAGTGTCTCAACCTTTATATTGCAGAATGAAGTTAAATTGAGCTAAATATCTTTCTCACACAATGATTGTCCCAAATTACCCGCCTTGTCTATCAGCATTGTTGTTGCCATTTCATAAATATGAAAGTGTCAGCATGCAAGAAACTTTTATCTCTTTAGTTTAACCTATAGGATTCATGTGAGAAAAAGTTAGAAAAGACTTTGAAATTATTTTTGAAATTGGTTGGAGGCCAATACACCATTCTGCATTCATCATAATTTTGTATTTCAATAGCATTTGGCTGAGTGCAAATATAATGAATTCATGAATAATTTGCATCTATGAGATATATAGTGTTTACGTACTGTGACATACCAATATGTGGGTAATTTTTTATTACATGTTATTTGTCGTAAATGGGTGGAAATGCTAGGGTAATTACTTAGGAATATGGCGCCTTAGCAACGGTGCCCAAGTTGTTGTCAAGATAAATAAATATTTATCTGGCATTGAAAGTGATGGCGTGGCTAGTCAGATTTGAAAACGATTCAGGAATTGGTTGGAGAGAGCAACGATAGTCTACTACTGCGGAAGTATGTCTGATTTTTTGAGACAAAACAGTAGAAAAGGGAAGCCAAGGTCTAGAGGGCTGAGCAGTAATAAAAAAATACACATTCTGTCATATGTCGTGACGCTGTGCGGGTCGCTCGCGGATAGATAATTTGTGTAATTGGAACTTGTAATTTTTCATGAGATTGAGGAACGTTGGACTCTGAATAATTTAGTGTGTTAAAAGTATAACTTGTTATTTTTCACGAGGGAGGAACTAATTATTGAACTCATAGAATTTCGAATGTTCACGAACAGTTTGGACTTTAATTATTTTTAAAACACGCGGAAATTAGAACTTGTAAGAAGTCGTATATGATAGGACTCGGAAATATTCGTTCACGTGGAAGAACAGGAGAGAAGAATGCGGAACTTTGACTCCGGAATTTGCATCACCGGGGAGAAGAGAAGATGGTCCTTTGTGGCGACGTCGATCAAGAGCGCACGAAGTATAGTGCAGTATAGAGGTTCAAACAAGATCATGACCAAAAGACAGTCTTTCTGTTGTAAATTTCCATTTAAAATTTTTACATTGCAATAAGCAATAAATATTAAGTTTCTTTTTGAAAGGAAAAAAATAAAAAACGATTTTCATTGGCCAATTCGAGCTAATAAGTAGCTACATAAAATATTTGTTTTCAGATTCCTTGCCACTCTATATGGATGGCAGATCGGGTAATCGGCTATCAACAGATAATAGTGATTATTTTAGAACGTAACCCATCAACCCAGTTAGCGGGACAATATTTAGTTTTCTTTGAAGCAATAATAGCTAAAAATATTATCGTAACCTTTTTCCCGGCACCCATGTTAACATTAATTCGGAAACGGGTTACGACGAAACGCCCAATAACTGTGAGCAGTTTGTGGGCCTGTTTCAGTACATATGTTTAGATGATTAACGAGAACTTTTACATTTCTTAATCTGTGTAAACTTATCTCAAATACAAATGTTAATAACTGAAATCATGTTCTCATGATCACCAGGGGTACATTTGTCATTGCATGAGCAAATAAATTTCCCTGAAATAGACTTCTATGCTTCAACTCAACACATCTGGTCTTTCATCACAATTTTGTGTGAAGAAAGGAGTGTCATCATTTTAAGTTATTAACAAATATTTACCATACTATTTTAAAAGAATTACTGTTATATTTATTCTGATAAATAATAACATCATTCAACCTTCCCTTTTAATTAATCGGGTCATTGGGATGAATTTCAGTAATTTATAGTTACAGGAATCCTTGTAACAAAACCTTCATCAATATTAAATTTATTGTATATTGTATTCATAATATGTCAGAACAATTCATAAATATGAATATATTATAATCATTGGGTCAATTAAGTGATTAAATGTTATTGAGTCCTTTGGAATGATCAAAACTATTCTTGTCTTGGGCCACATAGTAGCAGAAATCATGCACATAGCAGCAGAAATCATTGGTCATTTACACCGGACTGCAATCTAAGGTTGAGATGCTCAATAGAAACACAAGTAACTGAAAATTTCTCAAAATGGTTATTCACATATTTTTGACAAACCACTCAGAAATGAAATCAGAACCAAAAATTACAATTATCAACACAAAAGCAATACAATATAATTTATGAACTCTAAGCATTAAACAACTTTTAGTAAGTGAAGACCTGCAGGCAATAAGTAGATGGTCATAAAAATAAATAATATCAATGATTAAAACAATTTTCTTTTTACTCGACAATTAAGAAATACGAATCTAAATCACAATTATTTCTTCTTTCAAATCAATTTTAACCATGCACAATTTGAATTTTTACTTTCTTTCCCAATGTACTCTCAATAGTACATTGCAGACTATAGTCCACTAGAACTTTGAATATAAAACAAAAGGAGTCGGCAAAAAATAAAATTGGTTTATAAAAATTGTTTTGTCATTCTTAATCCTCTCAGCAGAAACAGGGACTTTTAGGCTCTGTCGTATATACATCCCTCGAGTTGAACAAAAAGAGAAAAAATAAAATAAAATTATGATTATGGTTATTGGAAGGTAAATTAACATTGTGTTCAGTTTACACGTAACATAATACAGTTGCAGAGATAATAAATATTATTAGCACAGGAAACCATTGGAAGGGAGCTAGTAACAAGCATATAAGTATTTTGAAGGCTTCTCCTCAATTGTTCATAAAAAACAATTTCAATCAATCATTTTCATACAATTTCAATGTTTGAAGTAAAACCCAAAGAAGAGAAAAGACAGTTCTCACAATTTCAGCCTTTATAATATTGGGAATAGTAAAAGTGATCACAAAGTCCAATGAGTTCAACAATTTCCAAAAGGGGAAATACAAGCAAAAGGCTACAGAAGAGCTCATTAAGTGCTTATGCATGACAAGAACTCACTTCATTAGAGTAGGTGTTGTTTATGCTCATGGGATCTCCTGAGAAAATTAAAATCATACTAACAGTTGTCATGAAACAATACACTACATACAATGTACCAAAATTTAAAATGTACCAGGAATTTAATGTATTAAAAGAGCACAAGTTTGAAAATTATCTTTAAGTATTGTTACAGAGACACTACTTAAATCACACACACCCATGCACCCATACATAAAAACACACACACAAGCATACACAAAACTACTGAATGTATCCCATTAACATATTTAGTATCAATGAGAAAAGAAATAGATATAAAGAAATCCATTTTCTGTAAAGAATGCCAAATCAGCATGTTAATAATAATGGGACAATAAGAGACCATTCATTATTATGAACTTACTGAGGATCTAGGGTGACTCTCTTCTTCTGAACATTCTTCCATAGGCAAGGGATCATCTGGTTCACCTGAAGTTTCACCAAATTCCCCTGGGAGAGGAATGGGTTCCATTAGATCAGATATATCATGTTGTGTTGCCTTATGATCGTCCAACAACTGCACAACAAAAAATATGTATTTTTAAATATCAGATCTGCTATATACTGCTACTACATAACTGCATATATTCCTCAATAAATCTCTTTTTTTCAAAGGGTTGATAGTCAGTATTGTCTTACTAATTCATTTATTCAAAAAAACGCTAATATTCTTATTCATTAAAAATGCTAATAATTGTTTTCCCAACAGAAATAGATGTATTAACCTGCAGTTTATGTTGACATTGATTATGATCATGATGAATTTTTACTTTCTTGTATATGTAGTATAGAGTAAGTTATGTAATTCTGGAAAAAATCAATATCAATACATTTGAGGAGTTTTTGATACCAGAAAAGTATTTTAGTTGGAAACATCTGCCCGACCCTCCATATGTCCATGAACAACGGAACTACTTCCTCCTAAGCCATTCATGGGATTTTCACCAAAATGGATATTCTGTAATTGATCTAGTTACTGTCTTGGCCCTTTGAATTTGCAAGGGAGTCTTTTTATTTTGAGAGGTACTTTACATGATGCCACTAGGATAATTTCAAAATTTTATCAAAAAGGTCTCTAAATTTCTTTTTTCAATATTTTTGATTCAATAGATAAAAGCATACTGCTGAATGTGGCACAAGCTGATTTCCATTAAAACTGCATTTTCAAAAATTGCAAATGTTAAAAATTTCTTTCATAAGGAGAACATTTTTTGTTTAAAGGGTATAAAATTTAGATAATCTGATATCTTAGTTTGGATGATAGTCTAAAGATCCTGATGTAGAAATAGTTGCATTATACTGAAGTTTTAGCCCATTTCTTGACTCTTTGAAGTCTTTTCCAGTCTTTTCTCAGTCTTTCTTAAACTAGCAGTTATTAATCTTACTTTGTTGCTTTTTTCATTAAGTTCTTTAATTAATTTGTTTTAAATTTTTTAAGTCTGGATGTACTTGCTTTAGACAATCCTTGATCTCCTTCATTCTAGTAGTACTTTTTACTTCTTACTTTCTCGTATACGTATGTATTTTCAGAGTAATATACGTAATATAGAGAAAGTTATGAAATGCTGCGGGGAAAGCCTGGTACCTTGGCACAAAAAAATTCATTGCCGGGCCATGACAAGGAAAAAGTGAACTAGAGGTGCTACAGAGTGGCACACTCTCTCTCGCAGAAAAGTTTTCTAATTTTTTTGGTGTGGGCTGGGTACAGTCTTGCCCCTCCTTCTTGCCTGCTACCATTATCACCACCCAAGTACATTTTTTTGATCTTTTCAATTTCCAAATAATATGACTGAAATATTATTTTATGAATATTAAAAAAGGTTAAAACCTCATTCTAAATAGCAATTTTCATTGAAAAATTTGAAGCCGTATATAAGAAAATGGCATTAAACATTACTGTAAATGTGAAATTTGAAGCTCTTTTTCACTATTGAGTCTATGAGAATCTATTGAGTTTTCGAAAAACTTCAATTGAAGAAATTTGAAGAACTTCAACACGCAAATTCAATAATGTATACAATTCGGTGAAAACAAGCATAATAACGGTACGAGAGATATTTAAAAGAAGTTACATTTGTGTAATTTTTTAAAAAACAGAAGAATACATGAAAATAAACTTTATGACATATTAAACAGTTTAATTAACACTACGCATTGGAAAAATTTGAAAAAAATTTGGAGCCATTTTTGAGAAAATGGCGTTTGAGCATTTCTGGAAATACGGAATTTTGAGCTCATTTTAACAAAAAACTGTCGAGTTTTCAAGAAACTTTATTTGACATTCTTTAAAGCACATGTACTCATAAGTATAATAATGAGAAGAAATTGCCTTTATTGTAAATATTACCAACGTGAGAGATAAGTTTAAAAAAATTTACATTTTAGAATTTTTTGAAAAAACAAAAGTGTAGAGCAATATGATATTTATGTCATCATAGATCAAATTGAAGAAACCTTTGTCTATCTGGCTCTAGTTGAAGCTTTGAAATTTTGAAAAACATTCTTTAAAATTTGGGGGTATATTACCTGAAGCCCCCCAGACATTTTCAAAATTTTCTGAAAAACAGCTCCAAATTTTTTCTAGAAACTTCTTTAAAGAATATAGTAAAATACACTAATAAAGATGGCTTAAGTCCAATTTTCACGGTTATCTCTGAATTTTCAAAAATTGCAAAAGTTTGATTTTTTCGGCATCTTCCTACAACAAAATTGAAGACAGAGATTTTCCTTCCAAGGGAATTTGTTGCCCACAAATGGTTCTTTCACAAAGGTCAAGTACATTTTTTGAAAATTCTAGCAGTTTTCGTGCAATATTTGAAATTAAAAAAAAAAAAAAAAAATTCTCAAAAACAACTTCAAATTTTTTCTTTAAATTTTTGGTAGGGTTAGTGCTAAACAAACCCTATACAGCCAATTTTCTGAAACATTTGAACCAAATTTTCACAAAAACTATGGAAAATTTTGGGCCGAAATTCTCCACAATGTAAAAGAGTTCCAATTCTTTCTGACTTTCAATTCTTCAAAATCTTGATTTGGGCCAAATTATCTGAGGCCCCAAAATCAAAATAATGTTGAAAAATGAAGGCATTTTTAGAACACAAATAGAATAAAAAGTATCTATTGCAGAAAAATGAAAAGTTAACCATTGTGTCAATTGAAAAATTTTTAAAATATTTTGTTTTATTACATTTTCTCAAATTATTGTAAATATTACCGCAAATGTAATTTTTCTGCATTCACTCACCTAGGAAATTCGCCGGTAGTTTGGGGATAAATTCATTACCATGACAATAATGTTTTTATTAAACAATGTATTTGTTTTGATATATTCTGAAATTGAACATGATTGCAATTTGACCAGTGGAATATTGAAAGAATATTAGGAGTAAGTGTGTGTGTGTCAGTCATAATACATATTCATGTTCTGGTTTTGACTATCATCATAGTGTATTACTTATGCAGTGATTTTTTTCATGTGCATCCATTGGAAGCATTTTATTACTGAAATCGTATGCTGTTTGTGGTTGCAAAAATTGTACCCATTACTCCTGTGTATCATATCAAACTGTTATACGGTACGTAAAGTTAGTAGTACAGTAACATAGTACATAGTAGTTAAGTAAAGTAATTGAAATTTCTCGGTGAATGGTAAAGCTATATTTTGCATTCATCATTTTTCAATTGTTTGTAGTTAAATATTGTTATTACGTATTTCCCTGCTTCCAAGTGCTTGAAGTAATACTTGAAGTAAAAGCAAATTCAAATTTTTGTTTCCAAAACCTGCTCCAAATTTTTTTTAATTATCAGAGGCATGTCCCTTCATATTTAGAAGGCTATTTATTACACCAATAAGTATAAAATCCTCAAAAATATTTGCATAAATAAATTTTATTTGCAGGAAAATTAAAAATTATCTTTAGTGCCTCGTCCATTTTCTTGTAATGGCAAAAAGCACAATTCTCATGGGCCAGGATCTGTGGATTATTGACCTTCCTTTTTCCTCAGCATCAATGTAATTTTGCTTTGAAGGATTTTTGGAAGAGATTTCTTCATCCTTCTCTTCTCTAATAACGTTTTCCATTCGTCACACTTGCGCGCACCCAAGGTGGACTCATAATTCCCATTTCGATAGGGTTTTTTGTCCAGTTTGGACTCATAATTCCCATTTGCTCATCCATTGAGCAAATGCTGCGATGGCCCCTTGTTTTGCTTCTGGACATAAATGTAACTTCATTATCTGTGCACGACTTCTAGAATTCAGTGGGAAATATAGTTATTCCAATTATCGTGTCCATGTTATCGTGGCAGGAAGTATTATTCCTTGACGAAGGACATAATGGATAAGAACCCAAAATGTATTGCTGATTTATTTTTGAAAATATATTTTATTACATGGGAGCGTTGTTGTTGTTGTTTGTTTGTTTTTTGTTTTTTTAATTAACTCAAAATTCAAGTAGTATAGGTCTTAAGAGTAGGAATCACAGAATTTTGGAAACATGCACAGAATTCACTTCTCCCCATAGCATGTCATACACAGTTTTAACTGTTTTTTGACGTTTAAATAAATAAATAAACAAATAAAAGTAAATTTCCCCCAAAGGGACTGTTTCAAATGCTGCAGATCAAAAAAAGTTTGTGATGCTTAAAAATCTCAAGAAGGGCAGAAATCTACAGGGCGGATTGGGAACAAAAACTTATATTGAACTCCTAAATAATAATATTAATAATAAGAGAGCAGATTAGGCATTGTTTTACATTGGTTTAAATTGGAAACAAAACAAAATCACACAAAAGTCAAAAAGCAATAACTGCATTTCGTCAGGGAGAAACTCCACCATATCAAATGAACAAAAAAAGTCTCAACACATCTAGAAATTAAACTTAAATGAAAAATACACAATTTATAATCCTTTTAATTACTGCACATTAAATAATATTATACCATATGTAAAAACACCGTGGGAAGTATACTATTAAA